>JAPYYV010000707.1:0-45937 GCA_030522625.1 Copidosoma aretas
TAATCTAAAACTTAGGGGCACGCAGTAAATGGTGGGGAGTGCTTGAGGCACCTGCTTGAGTTGAACAGTGCGTATGTTGCAATAAAATTTATACTCTTTAAATATTTGTATTATAGATCATAGTTTAATAAATCATATATCATGTACAGGCTAATTATGTCCTGAAGAGGCTGTCAATGAACAGCGAAACGTCGACGATTGTAAAGTAATAAATAAAGATGAGCACTCCATATTTGGCTTTTGTTTTTTGTAATTGAACGATCAACAAATTATTTACAAATAAACGTATATCATTCAGATGACACATATTTTGATGGATAATATTTTTTCCTTTTCGTTCAGTAGTCATCATTAAATGTAAAATAAAAATAATTTTTAAATTCATTATCTTCACTGTCTCTGGAGTCTTTATTTCCATTTCGTACTCTGAAAATGATTTTATCGCTTATTAAGGGGTTACACGATTTCGTCAAAAATGTAATATTTTTTCTTTTATGAATAAATAAATTTTACCCTTGTTTATGTACATGTTGATGTATTGTTAACTAGACAATACGTGATTAAGTCATAGGTCATAATTAAAAAGTGATTCATAAAATTAATTATATTCATCAGTTTTCATTTTACTGGTAAAATTATTTATACATGTTTAGATACACACCCTTCTTCTGAATGAACTTGGTCATAATTACTAGGCTGCTGATGCTTGTGTAATTTATTCCAATCAGAAATATATGTCAAAGAAATTACTGGATCTGTAATGCATACAGCTCTATTAAACACATCAAGAATGCAATTTTTTCTGCTTGTTTGTCTGGCATGGGCTGTCTAATTCCTCCTGTAGAATTTGTGGCAAGACTCTCCATCATCTTTTGCAAAATATGCTATGGACAAAGGAAACTTTTTTTTCACCTCGGTACCATGCCTTTAGAATTCATGCGTGCCAGGATTCATTTTAGCCCAGGGATACAGAGTGTCAAGCAAATTGCAAGTTTCATCACATAACTTTTGAGATTCCATTCAATTAATATTTTCTTTACTTTTAAATAGTCTCAAGATCTTAGCGATATTTTTTACGAGTTTCTTGTCAATGTTGGTGGCTGCAGCAAATTTTTTAGGATTTGCGAAAAAAACCCTTGCCACATTACCTGTGTTAGTTTTACCGTGACCTTGAAGCACTTGATCTATTCTCACGTTTAGCTCGTTTTCAATTCACTTCTGTGCAAACATTTCGCGCTATCTTTCTTGATCTGAACAAAGAAGAAGATAATTAAATCTTGACCAACATAATATCGATATTCCTTAAATATAGTCTCAACAACTTGTAAATAAATAGGTTGTCTTACAGAACATTAAAATATCTTTTAGGCTAAATTCTTAAAAATTTACGAATTTTAACTGTACAATAATTTTATACTATTATAAGATGCCTTTTGTAAAGCATTGTATTCCTACGTACCAAATTGAAATTTTCTTAAATAAGATACAATCAAGGTTAAAATATAAAATGGTTAGATAATTGATTTCAAGAAATAGAGAATCAGGTACAACAAATATTAACTTTTTTAATTTTCCATATTCTTTACAATTGATTGTACCTAATTTACGGAGTACTTTTTATAATTTATCTTGAAAAAAGTTTTTAATGTGTTCATAAAAATATTTAATTCGTCATAAAAATGTATACTACGACATATTTAATTGTTAAACCATGGGTGCTATCGTTATAACACGGAGTAAAAAGTACATCTAAGTATATATTGTAATCTTTGTTAGCTTCCTTCACTTTTAATTTACTCTTTTATCAAATATTTACTGAAGGTAGTAAACAAATAAGAACTAAATATTATCATTAAATTAACGTATGCAGCTACAAGATATTACTGATTTATACAGTTACATACTAGTTACTCAGATTATAATAATAGTTCCTGAAGAGGCCACCTTGAGTGGTGAAACGTCGACAATCGTCATGAAATAAAGAAATATACACTCCAAAATTGGCTTATGTTTAATTATTGAATATAATAATAGTTATTTATTTTTATGTCAATAACTAAGAGCTAGCTTTAAATATAATTTGTTCTATACTTTCTATTGATTTATAAGCAGATTTATAAGCTGCAAAAGATAAAGAAAACTTTCAAGTTAGGCAAATCTTCTTTTTCATATCTATATCACCAGGTTCTCCTAGTCGCACTCTTAAATTAAAACTGTTAGCACGTGTTAAGTAAACTGTATGAAAAAAAAAATCCATAATATTTTATTATTTACCATGGTAGATTTCTTATGACTTTACACAGATATTTGTATTCTACTTATAATACGATTGCATATGATACACTTTTTAATAGGTTTATGGACGAATCAGTATTCCGCTATTTTATTTTGGTCGCCATTTTGTGAATTTTATTACGAAATAAAACTTATTTGATTCTACTAGTCACACCCTTTCATTTGATACCCATGACAAGGATGTTCTGAAAAATAAGTGGTCGGCCATTTTGTTATGGTAGCCATATTAGATCTACTACAATAATAATTACACTATATTGTATTGTCATCAGAATCAGGGCTAGGTGCAAATTTTCAGCCTGATCGGATGTTGGGAATTGGTCGAAAGATCGATCGCGAATTTGCTTTCGCCAGACATGCATGAAACCAAAAACTTTACAATTAAAACAGTGTGTATACCAGACTGTTATTGCGTGGTTTTGCATAAAATGAGCTTGAAAACTTTTTTGATGTTGTATTAAAAAAAATTATTTACAAAATTTAACCAATTTTATTAGTTTAACAGAAAAAGATGGTTTTTACATTTTTTTAAAGGTTAGGTTGACATCCATACTACTTAACTTTTTTTTCTATTATCGGAATTCAATTAACTATAAAATAAAAAAACAGACCTTTATCTATTTCCTACCTGGTGATATTAGATTTATAAGAAACCTACCTTTGATATTATTGGGAGCAAGCACCCAAAATAAGACACCACTGTTAGTTTTCTTGAACAAAACCTTTTTTATTTATTTAGTAGTCGATATTTCGTCTCATCATGGAGACCTTTTCAAGACCCTTCTTTTTTTTCCGCAAAAATCTACCTTTGACTTCATCATTTTCGAACATAGTGCGCCAGCCCGATCGTAGACGTCGCAAATATCAGAACGTCACGACTGTCTTGTTCCTCCTTTGCCACTTTCCTTAGTCATAAACTGTTACAAACTGCTATAGAATTTGTAATGTCCATTCTAAATGCTATAAATATAGGTTTTGATAAATGTTGGTTTCTATTTTTTCTGAACAAAAATTAATTTTTTTACTGTGATATTTTCTTATTACAAAAAATTAAGCATTCAATTATGAACATTTATGTTTTATGCATAGCAAAACAGTTTTATTAATAGTCACATATTCAGATGACTTATAAACATAAAAATATTTAGAAATAATTTTTTTCGTGTATCTTTATTGTTATTTTAAAATATAAAATACAGATTAGAAAAATAATATTCATCGTTAGTTATAATAAAATAGAATTTAGCAATTCTACTTTTTATAAAATTAATACATTGAAGACAAACATATTGCTTCTCATATTAAATGAATAAACGTAACATAATTAATGTACTTTGAAAACAAAATTATATTTTATGACAAAACAATGTTGGAATTTTTTTAGAATTTATATAATTATTGTTACTCACAATTCATCCAAAATAAATCCATCATCTTTCCTATTTATTTCTTTCATTTTAGTCATTATGATAAATCTTCCTATTCAATCAGATAATTATAAAAACTTTTATTTTCACAATTCTATAGTGAGAATGTTCTAAATTTTACATCCATATTTTTCGAGAAACTGTTTTTTCTTACCTCGCGCACAATATAAGAATAGAACATAGTCAAAACCAAGTTATGATACCTTTTAGAATCGCTATATTTCCGTTCAATAAAATAGGTGATTTCTGTTTTCTAGATTTGTGTTATTCATCCTTTGAGTAAGACATTTGAAAAATTTCATAATTTTTTTATTGAATGTATTTTTCTCCTACCATAATTTTCATGAACTAGAAAATATTTCTTTTTCATTCATATTCTTTTAAAACAATGTACAAATTTTATCAACTATCTTTGCAAGCCCTGGCAATACCTTAAGGAGGGTTACACCTAATATATAGCTCATATTTTGAATACGTTATTATAAATATTTATTAGAAGTTATGACAAGTTTCACTTAAACTGAAAATTACATAGCTAATGTTAAAAATCGTGCGATTTTTATTATAAAATTTTGTTGTCAATCTTTTCAGATAATAAGAGTGAAAAAATATTTAACAAATTAACTTAATCTCTTTATTTTTCCATGTTATTTTTGGATTGTTGGGCTTATTCTCTTCTTTAAACAAATTCTTCAGGAGTCACCAACATAAAATTTTCATAAACTTCAATAGGTCTTGCAAAAATTCAATTGTTTACGTATTATTTATATTTATATACAAACAATTCCATTTTCTGGAAAACCAATTGAAGTATTTGCAAATCTTATGTTGGTGACTCCTAATGAATTTAATTAAAAAAGAGAATAAGCCTAAAAATCTAAAAATAACATGTAAAAAGGTAATGATTGAGTTAATTTGTTGTTTGATTTTTTTTTCAATCTCCGTATTTGAAACATTTGACGACAAAATTTTATGATAAAAATCGCACGTTTTTTAAAATTCGCTGTATTATTGTCAGTTTAAGATAAACTTCTGATAACTTCTATTCAATATTTGTAATAACGTATTCACAATATGAGCTATATATTAGGTGTGAGCCTCCTTAAGGATACTAAGAAAATTTTTAAGAAGTTTTGTACATCGAAGAAAATTATAGAAACATAAAAAAAAAAAAATGACAGGCTTTTACTCTTGTAATTTGTAATAGTTTTAAATAGGCTATATACATTTTTCTCTTAATTACTTAAATACCGAACTAATGCCTACAAAAACCTTTTCTGTACAACTTATGGTAGTTCTCGAACAAAAACACTTTTTTTACAATTTTCCTCAAAATTTGTCGTATGGCTTAAGACAGCTATTAAGTATTATCAACCGAAATTTAAGGAGGCTTAGCGGTATAGTTTTGGAGATATCAAAGTTTTAATGTTGAAATTTTAACACAGGAGATATAGAAAAGCGCTAAATTAAGGGTTAATTTATAAACAAAATTGCTCATATCTCCCAAACGCTTCTTACAATCTTTTAAAAAAATAGTATGATATAATTAATATTAAAAATCAACTGGAAGGCAAGTTTCAAATAACTAAGTGGTATAGTTTTTTAATGTAGCTTGTCAAAGTTGATAGCATTCGTGTATCTGCATAAGAAGAAAAAAGACAGCTGTATAGTGAGGACCGCATATCTAATGAATACGCTATAGTGCAGTATGGCAAGCGCCATAGAGTGCTTAAGAACTACCCTAATTGAATATTGATAAGTTTGCCATTAAACAAATTTTGATTCAAAGTATAAAAATTGATATCTCAGATTAACATATATAAAATATATAAAAAATTTCCTAACTATTGAATCAACTCTATTTATATCCTGATAAAACAAATTTTGTTTTGTTTACTGAAAAGGTCTTCTTAATCATCAATGAAAAAAGTTATTTTCCTTAAAATTTTATAGAATAGCTGCACACCAAAGCAAAAACTTTTTAAAGTGGCTGTAGGGTCTTTTCCGCCTCTTTGAGAGTATTTGGCTTTTCATAGGGGGTGTAGGTGCTGTTCAAGATTGTAAAGGATGGACTTTAGCCGCTGTATAAGAATCAAGCTATTTCAGAATGAATTTGAAGGCTTGTGATAGGATAAGGGTTATGAAGCTGCGGCAGATCTCCAAAGACTTTGACTGTCTCAGAGGATCTGAAATATTATAAGGGCTGTAGAGAGGGCCGTAAACAGGGCCACAATGAAGAGTTTTGTAACTTTACAAATAATTTAGCTGTTCTTCAAATTATTCAGCAATGTTAGACAGCTGTAGGGAAGAGATGGCACATTAATAATTGAATGAAACAGTATTAGAGACGGCAAGAGGCTGGCAAGGAACCAAGGCAATTGTGAAAGGCTATAAAGGGCTTAGGAGTCAATGGAGTTATAGGGTGCGTGAAATAGCTGTAAAAAGGGGGGGGGGGCGCAAAAGTTAGGAGGCTGACAGGGAGCTGCAGGGAGTCCAACAGATCTGGTACAACAGAGAATTTAACAGAATTTTACCTTGATGTGTAGCTGGCTGTGGGGCAGCGCTTGGAGCTGTGCTGGGTCTGTCTAAGGGCTGAATAAAACTTGCGGAGTTAAGGGTAAAAAATGGCATGGAGAGGCTCAATGGGCGAGGGGGCAAGAGGTAGGTGTGGAGTTACTACTCAAAGTTAAAACAATATGCATAATGTAACCCTAATTTATGGAAAACCAGGCATGTCTGAGAGGGCTCTAAGCTGGCTAGGGGTGGCTAGTTAGGCAATTAGTTTCGCACCATATTACGTAAATAATTAATATAGAGATCTTTACTAGTAGGACTTTACTCCCCAAGGCCATCATATCCCACGTAACAGTTTGATACTACCGGTGTGATGGCTATTGCCAATCAAAATAGATCAAGTAACAGGAATTATTTGTTTTTACGCGCGATCGTTAAGGCGGCCGTGGACAGAAACGCTGCCGGGAGATCAGCATCGTCAGAAGGAAGGACATCTAGGGGTCTATCGACGGAGACCGTACCAAGCCATGATGTACGAAAGCATCTTGGTCGTCATAATATTGGCAGGAAATACCAGGTAAGTGAAGTAAAATTATCGAATGCATTTATACCGTCCCGGGGCTAGAAAAAGAAGAGATTGTTCGGGTTAGTGTGATTATAAAAATATTGGTCATTCTGGATTGCGTCACGATCTTTTTTTTGGTTGTTTGATGGTATGTTACCGAAGTAATTAGTTACATGTTGAATAAAAGGGTGGTCATATCGATAATTATCTGGGACAATTTGACACCAGCAGCTTAGACCCATAAGGAAGGTAGGCCGAAAAGAACAACTCGAGTAAATTATAGAAAGTTATAGCGTGGAACAGGTTGGTTTCGTGCTATAGCGACGGTATAGGTAATTAGAGCCCAACGAAATTTTAATTATGCACACAATGGCAAGTCACGAGAGGCCACAAAACGACATACAGAGTGATGGCGGGGAAGTAATTATGTCGTACACTGAAGATGAATTGGAATCAGAAATGCTAAACGTGTTGTTAGAATATAGTCCAGAAAGCCAAGCAGAATGGAAAAAAAAAAATAAAAAACAACGTATTTTCCTGATGGAACTGTTAAAAAGGATGAAACCGGGATTAGTCAGGGAGAAAATTTGGCCACAAAAACAGTTAGATATGGAAGAAAAAATAGGACCCCCCAATAAGCAGGCACAGGAAATAACAAATGACTCAGCATCGAGATTTATAAAACACATGACAGGAAACGGGGCAAAGGAAAACATACGAAACAAAAATACATACAGAAATAAGCCGTCACGACAAAATAGACAACAAACGGCACAGAGTATGCAGCAATTTATCTTAGAGCGCTCGGGAGAAATATTAGAGCAACAACGAGGTGGATATGGGTTCAACACCCAATATAGTTTAGAAGCACAAACAATGGAGTGGCCGAATCTTGCGAACATGGATACATGTAATCTCGAGCAGCATTTACAAAACCTACAGATTCCGACTCAGCAAAACACTAACTTTATAAACCCCCTCGTAAACCAACAGCAAGGTGAGAACACACAGCCCTTCAACACGCATTATAATTCACTGGCCCAGTTAAACAGCGTGACAAGCGGCATCCCTATATGTACCAGGGATCCGATAAACATTCCACTTTTCGAAGTGATGGTGCGAACAGCAAAAACAACGGTCCCGCGGCAGTATAAGAAATATTTTATTGGAATACAAGGAGGCAAATTAAAAGGCATAGCAGCAGATAAATTGTGCTCTTGGTTGTCGCTGTTTAACAGTACAGATGACTTTTTGCTAGCACCATCGCGACGATTCGAAAGCATGGAAAGCGCCGACACACTGTTAGCTAAATTAAAAATGCTAGCCCAACAAAATAGTAAGTTTGTTATACAATACTGCAGTCACGCTGAACGACTGAATAACCGTATTATGATGACCCATGACTCGAGTGCACACCTGTCAGAAATACAGAAAACCGCATTGAAAAGTAGCGCAGATAGATAGGCTGCGAACAGTTTGTTCACGGTTTAAAACCACTATGTAGTTAGAATAAGGCAGGGCTTTAACTGTTAACATTAGAGAAAGCGATCAAGGCAGTGACAAGCGTGGACAACGAGATGAGCTCACGCCAGACAGGTAAAGAGAAATTTAACACATACGCTACACAAGAACTGCTTCTTGGAGAGGAGAAACCCGAGGATAGGTATGATAATGAGCAAGGTGCCCGTCGGTAGAGACGATGCGGACGAGTGGGATGGACTAACAAGTACGAAATGGTATTCATAGTGCCGGGAATATTGCCTGCACTCTACAAGTGGCTGCGGAAAATTGTGAAATGCTGCAAAAAATGGAAAAAAAAATCCTGAGAAACCACCCGAAGAAACGTACGAAATATTCGCCTCAGGGGGGGGGGGAAGTAGGCCCAATTATCATAACCAATGTTACGACACACGGCAAAACAACCCGAATCCTAATTATAGTAATTACAATAAATAAGGTTACGACACACGGCAAAACAACCCGAATCCTAATTATAGGAATTATAATAATTATAACTGAAATAAATATAACAGTTACCAGCAACCAAAAAAATACAAGCATGGTAGTAATAGATACCCTAATAACACTTATCATAAAAATAAGGGCGAAAATTCCCTGACCCCCAAACGTCGGACGAATCCATAAAAGAACTGGTGACGACGCTTATGGAAATGAGAACTATGGCTGCAATGAATCAAGTACAAGCAAAATATCGATCAAAATACTAATACAAAATACTTTTTGGAAGGAAAAATGGTGTATGTATTAAAGAAAATATCAAAAGGTGAATATGAAAGTCAATACGAGGGCCCTTATGTAATAACGGGTATCGATTACAGGAAGAAAAACGTGAAACTGCAAAGGGAGGACGAAGTGAGAGTTTCCCACGTAGATAAAATAAAGAAAGCTTGTATACTAAAAGCCCCACCTAAAAACACCGACGAAAGAAAAGATAATTAATTAACTATTATTAAATAAGGTATTACATAATGTAGGATAACTAACCCAGCAACAGAAAAACTGAACCTTAAACAAATATTTCGGGTTCCTGTACGCGCCGCGAAACGTAGGCCGAAAGCGAGGGTAGATCACCGTACGCGCAGCGATGAACGGGGAAAATACACAATCATTCTACACAGACACACTGTTTCGTCATTTATTTTTTTTTTTCGCAATCCCCGGATGGGAAGAGAATCATTTTGTAGGAAAAATCTTCAGCAAAAGAAGCTGTGAGAAGCACATAAGTGGCGCACGCGGGATTTTCTAAGATATAAATGTATTTTTTTTATAATTTGTATAGACTCAGCAAGCAAAGGTCAGTGTTATTTAAATACATTTTTCTAGCTGAATAGATACGACAATCGAGGGCAATTACTTTATGAACACAATTTTTTTTTTAATATTCAAGTCGAATAAATAAAATGAGCGAGGATAATTGTTATAAGCAAGGGGTACATAAAGGTGTTATTGTTATAACCATTGTAAGGGAGAGAGGAGTATAGAGGTTGGGTAAAGAAAAGGCAAAGATCATCAAGTTTAGCAGTTATCTTTATTTGTTAGTAATTTGATGCACTTAAATTATTTTTTATTTTTCATTTTCTTTTTTACACATCATTTTTTTTTTCGTCCTAGATGAAGACCGGGGTGCAAGCAGTGAGCACAGTGGTCCCCCTTTGTCCTGTCTCCCAACCAAAAGCTCAGGAGGCGCTCCAGGCACGCTCCATACGTGGAGATCGGCTCCACATGTACAACAGCAATAGGCCGATCTTCGACCCCATAGATACCGTTGGACGGTCCCCGAACCTAAGAGAGAGTAAATGAATTAGACAAGAGATAACAGAAATTAGGCATACATAAAAATAAACACGTTACATTCAGGACGGGGCAAAAATCGAGGGGGTAGTCCCCCCGGACGGAGTCGAGGTCGTCCACCACAACCAGGAAGGTACCATGGTAGGACACCATATCGGCATGGCGTAGCTGGTCCCATCCTCGAGGACTCGGCACAGCCGCCGCCACACTAGCCCGTCGAAAGGGATTCGCGGGTAGCTCTGGTCGTGGAAGACGACCATCAAGATCAGACCCAACGAACAAGACACCTTCAGGGTGCCGACGCCCCCACGATAGGGATAGCGTCGCATGGGGAGCGAAGACGCCCGAGTTGGCAACCTAACCGGACGTAGGGGCTACGGAACCCCAAAAAACTCGTACGGTTCCATGATAATTCGGAACCCCAGCTAAAAAAAAAAAAGAAAAACACATATATAGTTACACTCAAAGGAAAAGGTAAGAAAAAGAACACATATACAGTTACATTCAAAAGAAAAGGTAAGGAGAAGAGAACAATTTTACGTACCGACCCGTAAGTCAGCCACTGACCAATCACTAGCAAGGTGGTACCCTTAACTACCACCAGCATAACACCGCGTGGCCACTTGATTGATGGAATCTGACGACAGACGAACAGGTCCTCGCTCTGGAAGAAAGTAACATAAAAGAAAGGCATTAGAAAAAAGGACAAGAAGTAAGTGGAGAAAGCAATTAGATTAAAACTTACGTAGTGGCACCTCAGCGAGCTGCACAGAAAGCTATCCCACATGGCGGCCTCCAGAAGCATGCCGTGGCTCCCGTCGGGCGCGAAGAATTTCGTTTCCCGTGCACAATCGAAACTAAGCCTCGAAAAGGCCGATAGGCTAGCGGAGAACTTATTAATGTGAGCAGTTGACATTTGCGAAAGGTACAAATTTGGTATGACAAAAATATAGAACCCGACGAACACTACAATACAGAGAAGCCTAGGAACGGTCGATTAAAAAAAAAAAGTGAAAACACTAAAATAATTTATTACTGAATAACATCTGAACGGACACCACAACACAAAAGTGTCGGAGAGAAGTGAAGAAGCACTTAAAGAGACTGAGAGTCACAAGTAATATAAAAAATGATATCGACAGATCAACGACACCAAAGAAAGGAAAAAGCCAAAAAATACCCCCACAAAATCCCTTCCCTGTACCTTATCGAGTTGTAAAAGAAAAAAAAGGAAAAAAAGACGGGAGCCCGCGAAGAAATGCATGGGGAAATACTCGAAATTCAAAGCTTAATACTGACCCTTGATATTGGCCACACTAAAACTTATTGACATCCATGCTCGTCTCTGCCAGACCGGGCGCAATGAAAATCATCGTAACTGCGCCAAATTCTCAAAAGGGCACCGCGAGCGCACTCGTGCGCAGGTATGGCCAACCACTGTAAAATAAGTAGCATAAACACGCCCATGAAGCAAATTCTTAAAATGCAAGGAGATAAAAACATAGTGAGTAGCAGAAAATAAAATAGGACAGTAATAGGAAGAATTGCGTAAAAAGAGAGAAAAAAATCTGTATTTTCTAGGATGAGTTTTAAAGAATGATCAGATGACCAAACAGAATAAATATCCAAGCGCACGTAATGTAAGGAGAGAGCCATTCGCGCTACCTAACGCAATAAATAATTCGGTTTTTTTGTGTATTATATTATCTTAACGCTCGGGGTATACTTCGAAACATACACCAATAATAACGGAGATAGTGCTTGGCGCGGCAGCAGGGTCATTCGGAATTGGAAAATGGGGGGGCCCCGGTAATACTAAAACTATCTAGAATGTTCATAGGTGGAAGAAACGGAAACAATACAGCGAGGAATAAGAATACATCAAGACTCACGGCACCACAACCAGGTGCAAACAAGTCATTTGATTGCAATGAAACGGGAAGAACTAGCAATAGTGAATGATCGCGCTTCATCAAATGTAACCACGATGCATAAATTAATTAAAAAAAAAAAAAAGTTTGATGAATGTAGCGTATAAGGTCGTCTGGGTGAGGTAGAGTAAGATATAAAAAAACATAATGGAGGTAAGTATGAAATAAATAATAATAATTTAAATGAAGTATCAATAATAATTATAGTAAAGAAAAATGTGAAAGGATGCAAGAAAAGGAGGAAAGGTAAGAATGCTAATAGTGGTGAGGAAAATGTATGAAAATAATGTTGAATATAAGATAGCACCATACTGTCAAATATTAAATTGATTATTGTAGAGAGAGAAGAGCGCAACATAAACAAAGTATGTCATACACAAAATACGCATAAGAAAAGTATGAGAGGGCTGATCAATGAGTAAGAAGATGTAAAGAGGGCGGCGGCTTTTTTAGGGAGTGGAAGAATATGTGTGAAATGACACAGACAACGCGAACAACATAACTCATCACAACACATGCACATACACACAGGTACGAGCTAGCAGCTACATAAGTCAGCGTCGTCGAGGGCGCCGACGTCGTGGCCCTTGGACGAGTGATGTACAATAGCGTAGCCATGTGTCCATGTGCCCCCCCCCCCCCTTTCGTGGGCCCATCACAGAGTGGCAGCGGGAGAGAGGAGGGAGTTAGCTAGGAAGGAACAAGAGAGTCTACGGCAGACCAACAAAGCAATAGGTACTTTTGCGGCGCGTCTCTTCTCTCGGATCATTAACTAATAATCGAAGTATATTGAGGTCCTCGTATATTTTATTTCGTGAGCACCCCAATGCCATCATATCTAACGTAACAAAGGCATTAGTATCTACTTTTTTTGGTATCAACATAATCGTCTAATACCAATTATGAATATAGGGAGAAGCCAAAGTCAACTATTTGACATTTACACGGAGACAATTGTCTGTAAGAAAAAAAACACATTATAAATATTGGTTTAGGATTAATAAGGTAAAAGTTTTAGATGTTGATGGGTCCAAGTTTTAACAAGAGTTTTCAAAAAAACTACATATTTTTTGGCACTTTAAAAATATTAATGAAAAATCCGATCCAAACAAACTCTCTGAGTCTTTAAAGACATCTACTAAATCAATACATAAAATTATGCAATAAGAGTTGCATTTTAATTTATTTACCATTTTTGAACTTGACTAACCAATCAATTCTGACAAATAATATATCTTTACTGTTTTCTCTGTACATTTAGGAGGAAAATGGCTTTTGTAAAAATTAGTTTCATGGGATGCGATTTTTGCTAGACAGATATTTGGTCTTATGTGGCTTCCACTCTGAAGTAATTATTGTTAGATTAAACTATTTTGTATGAGATTATTCGTAAAGTACACATAATTATATTTAAGAGAATGATACGTAGTTTGTAGTTTAAATATCTCTGATTATGGTGGGGAGTGCTCAAGGCTAATGCTACTATTGTAAACCGATACACTTATCTAGATTAACCCTCGTAGTTCTGTGCATCCAGCACATAAATGTTATTAGGCTGATTATTTTCCAAAATCAGAGCTAAATGCACAAAATGTCGGATGAAATATAAGAAAAAATATATTTTTATTTTTTTCTCTTATGTTTGGCACAATATACGACTTCTAACATGACTGTAGAAATCGTTTGAAAATATTTGTATAATATTGCTTTACATGTTTGGAAGAAAGTTCCTTTTATTATACTGAAAACTATCAGTCCTTTAAAAAATCGAACAGTTTGTCACTCTATTATTGATTAAAAACTGAAAAAAATCGTATTTTTTAACTGTACTACATGAAACGTCTACATTGTTGTTACAGATCACTTTTTTTTTACGTAAGCAGGAATTTATACATCTGTTTCTTTTTAATTTGTAAATTACTGTTTATTTATTGATTTTTTATTCATTTCCATAATAATTTACACCATAAAAATATATCAGCATAGAAATGTTTTGTATGGTACTGTCATGTACAATAGCGTAGCTATGTGTCCATGCACCCCCTTTGTCTTGGGCCACCATAGGGAAGTAGCGAAAGAGAGGGGAGAGACAGCTGGAAAGGAGCAAGAACGCAGTTTAGGGTGGACCAACGAAGCGGAAGGGACACTTGTGGAGCGACTCTTCTCTCGTACAGTTAACTAATAGACGATGTAAAGTAAATTACTTGTATATTTGTCTCGTGAGCACCTCGAGGCCATTATATCTCACATAACTGTTTAACGACTGCAGTAAGATAAGTATCGTAACTTAGGTTACATAAAATAAAAGGAATTTTTTTTTTTTTACGGGTAATCGTTCGATGTTTCCATGCGATTTTCGGGAAGCACACATAGTATTGTGCTACGAGGAATAAGGACTGCAACAGAGAGAGAGAGAGAGAGAGAGAAAGAGAGAGAGAGTGTGTCATTATCGCAGTAAGGCTGCCGATGACAGAGACGCTGCCGGGAGATCGACATCATTAGGAGGAAGGACATACAGAAAACTGCCGACGGAAACCGTACTAGACCATGATGCACGGAAGCATCTTGGTCATCATAATCCTGGTAGGAAATACTAGGTAAGTGGATTGAAATCATGTTTAAATTCATTTACACTGTCCCATGGTTATAACAAAAGGAGCTTGTTCAAGTCAGTGTTATAAATAATATTCGTTTTCCCGGGTTGCGTTACGAATCTCTTTTTGTCTAGTTTTTGTTGGTTGCTTTACGGCGTATTACCGAAGTAGGTAGTCTTTTATTGAAAAGGGCTGTGGTCATAACGATAATTAATAGAGATGAGTTCATGCAAGCAGCTTAGACATGTAAGGAGGCCAAGAAGGACTACTAGAGTAAATTGTAGGAAGTTATAGCGCGGAACAGAGTTAATCACGTGCCATAGTGACGGTATAGGTAATTAGAGCCCGCCGAAATATTATATCATAAACACAATGTCAAGCAATAAAAGGTCGAAAAATAACGTATTCAGTGATGTGGAGGAAGAAATTATCTGGGAGACTGAAAATGAGTTAGAATCATAAATGCTGACCGTGGTTTTAGAGCATAGCCCAAAAAAGCCAAGCGGATTGGAAAAAATGAATAAAAAACAATGTTTTCTCATGGTAAAATTGCTATGAGGATAAAACTGGAAATAATTAAGGAGAAAGATTGCCCATCGACACAGTCGGGAGGAGAGGAAAATGTGGGACCCTTCAGTAGACAGGGACAGGAAATAACAAATGAGTTATTTTCGAGGCATGCGGAATATATGGCGGGAAACAGCATGGAAGGAATCGTGAGAAACGTAAGCACATTCGAGAAAGACACGTTGCAGAAAAATACGCAACAAAAAGCACAGGCTGCAAAGCGATTCGCCTCAGGATACACGAGGGGATATTAGAATAGCAACAGAGCGGAGACACGCTTACCCATCAAGGTGGTATAGGAACGGAAACATCAAGATAGTCTAATTTTGTGGGTGCAGTTGCAGATAGCTTAGGGAATAGTTTCAAGCCTACGGACGCCATTAATCATAACACGGGATTTTTCCAATTGAACGCATCACCACGGGACTAGCCGTTCGAACACTTAGGCGGGAACGGGCACACCACCTCACGAAACTTACAGAGTCTGACACAGTCAAATACCGACTTGATAAACCCCGTCATAAGTCATCAACTAACCAGCAACGTGACATCTTACAATGTACACTACAATGTACTGACCCACGCAAACAGCGAGGCAAACAGGGTACCAATATTCGACGGCGATCCCATAAATTTTTCACTTTTTGAGAAGTTGGTTTAAACGATAAAAACAGCAGTCCCACGGCAGTATGAAAAATATTTTATTGGAACCCTAGGGAATAGACTAAGAGGCATAGCAGCATATCAATTTTCGCTCGGTTATCGCTGTTCAACACTATAGATAAATTCTGTCCAGCACAACGATTCGGAAGCACGAGGGGCGCCAACACACTGTTATCTGAATTAACAATGCTAACTAAACAAAATAGTAAGTTGCTTATACAAGACTGCAGTCACGCTGAACAACTGCATGACCGTATCATGATGACCCATGAGTCGAGTCCACAACTGTCAGAAATACGGAAAGCCACAGAGAGCGTAGCAGTTTGGGTACGTTAGAGATATCACTAAATGGTCTTATGTGTACGTTGCATATAGTCCCGCGCGACTTTTCGATGTATGTGGAAGGTGTAATAGGATGGGACATTTTAAATTGTATGGATGCCATATACGTGCCACAGAAAATATTTTAGAGTTAGAAGGCATTTACGTACACTTAACGGAGCCTAAAAAATTTAAAATTGTAGCTAGAAGAAGGCAAGTGGAAAGGAAAAGCTGCAAGAATATAAAAGTTGGCTGGGTACCCTTGCAAAAAAATGAGAAAAGGGGTGCTGTTTGGAAATTTTATAGCTGAGAATAATGGGGGAATTTCCTGCAGAATGCATAAATACGCTTGACAAAGATGTTAGTATCCTAGTACCCAAAATTAAGTTGCGGGGGTGCGAGGTCATAAGAGATGCTGAGCCATTTAGCGTCAATGAGGACGACGCTTATTATAAGAACAAGATCACTGACTCTTAACGTGAATTTCATCGAGCTATAATCAGAAATATAAGAATTCCACCTAGAAATCCTGAGCAGATTCAATTAGGAAGCTTCAGACAACCAACGAGGGAGCGTTCAGTCCAAAATGCTGGGGGATTAATCAATGATATTTAAAATTAATATTAATCAGATTTGGCATTCTAAAGCAAACCTGACCCATAAAGAATATCATCCTAATCATTAAGGTACTTTGGTTTATTAACTAAAAATTCTGCAAGCACGTTCAATAATACATTTAAGGAATTTGAGGACCATTTGCGTAAATAAAACCCTGCGATACTACACAACTTAAGTAACTGTTGGTATTTAGACCTAGTTTTTTCAATTGTATGCCCACCGGATGAACAATTGTAAACATGAAGGTCGTGTTGTGAAACATGAGCCCCAATGGAATGTGTACTAGAATAATCACTTGCTAATTGCTTAAGTATGCGATTTGTTAGATAAAGAGACTAGTCAAGCCTTTAAGTGACCGTGGTTAAGGGGTAGGTTGTACAAAGTGTAGTTTGAATAAGACGCTGTAAGATGACTTGATAACTTTGATCTTTCAAGGCCAATAAAATTTGTCTGCACATTTTCTCAATGCCAGCCGTAAACGCAAAGCGAAAAAAGCGCCATCTTATCACAATATCGAAAACGAATGACAACAGGTTTTCGCCAGAACGTAACAGATAATTAAGAGGAATACCCCTGATATTTTTAGCAGAACCATTAAACACAACACGCAGTTTGCCATTCATTAAAACACCATAATGAGGCAAGTAGTTTTTGACCATTTTTGTTTTGGGATCAATTTCTCTTATATTGCCATATTCCACGTATTTATTCAGAAGAGTTAAGTACGCCTCACGTAAAGTTTAATTTTAAGAAAATCTGCATGCTGCAGAGTGAAAGGTAGCAAAAGCAGATTGATGGAAGTATTCATGCAGTGGAGTGTCCGAAGGGTCAGACATAAAGGGTAAACGTGCTACGTATCTACTACTCTGATCCCTTGAATGCGAATTAAGAAACAACTCTTTACAAGCTAGTTCACCCTTTGTCAGTTTAAACCGTGATTTTAGAGGCTCCTTAAACACAAAAAATTATTAATTGACTTATCGAGACTAGTTTTTTCTATATTCATGAAAAAAAGAGAATCTGTATTGTAAGTAGCCATTGTAAGAGTAGGCCCGGATAACAACCATCAAATTTGAGAGGCTGAGGCAATGGGTAAGTCAGCTGATAAATTATGAACTTTCTGACCAATCATTACAGCATGAATTGGAGCACCAAGTAGGATTTCAATCTTATCAAGGCTGAAGAACTCAGGATCAGCTAACGTTCAATTATCAAAGCATGGTAAATCTATCAGATTGCTGCCCAGTGACAGTCGATAAGAAATAATTCGTGGTACTATAAGAGCCTTAATTAAGGGGACGAAAAAGCAATTTATTAATTTGAATCTTGCGTTATCACCCTCTGTCGGTAACTATAGTCATTTTTAGTGTTTATTTAAAATCGGATGCAATATCGGAGAGCCCCAATATTGCTTGCGCTAGATAACATCATTACTCATTTACATATTAACTCCAAACTTTGTGTAGTAATAAGTAATTATGTTCTCTAGTGCAAGCGATCTTCGGTTTTTCCGATTTTGCATCCGTTTTACATAAACACTAAAAAATCGTACATTTACCGACAGAGGCTGATGGCGCAAAATTCAAATTTGAAATCTGCTTTTCCATCCCCTTAAAAGCTTGAAACTTGACTTAAAGTGAGGCTGAAACTTACAGATGGCTGACTGAGTAGCAAAATTAGTAACGTCTCCACTTAAGCCTGATAGGGTAGTATTAACCCTACGTTGCTTCTGATGCAACAAGTCACAAAGGTACTGAGTTGTGAGTGAAGTCTAAGAACCCTGGTCAACCGAGGATCCAAAAAGACCTCGTCACCCGTAAAAAAAGTGTACATAAATTCAAGCAGTAGCTATCAGAACTATAGGAGACCTAGGCTTCTGATCAGAGGACGCTTAAAGATTATTGCTAATATTCTAAATCTGGAGGACTTTAACCTTTTCTGCGCCTTTGCCACGTGTTAGGTTCCTACTCACTAAATTAGGTAGTCTACCATTGATTAAAGCAATCGAGCTAGCATCTCTGTGCATCAAAGTGTGATGTTTTTGATGACAGTGAAGGCAACGATTCTTAGAACTACAGGTTTAAGTCTTATGTGAACTCAAAAAGTTTACGCAAAGATGTTGAGTCTGAACCAAATCCAATTTTTCTTCCCAAGTAATTGATTTAAAAAAATCACAGAAACTTAAGCAATGCTCTTGTTTACAAAATTTACAAGAGACTTCCGAAGTGACCGATAGGTGTGAAGATATATTCGACCTATTTGGTTTAGTTGGCCCATTAGGGCGAGTAGGAGTAGGCTTACTATTAAAGAATTCCAAAGTCATTATTTGTGAAGAGATAAAGTTTCATACCTGCAAAAAAGTAAGAGGATTGCTACTACTATACAACACCTTCTGCCAATCTTTATGAGTGTGATGATATAACTTGCTAACTACCAATGCTACAAACGAATTGACATCACTGGCATTACGCTCTGATGTAATAAGAAAGTCTAAGCGACCAATCATTTCTTTGAAAGTGCGCTTTCGTTCTAGGCAGTTATTACCCCTGGCTGGCAATGTAGAATAGAATAGGTATACGTACTTACTAAGCGTCTTTTATTGTCATAATAATTGACAACAGTATCCGGAGGCTGTATACAGTTCTCCTCTGAGAAGGAAATATTTTTTATCAAATATAAGGTTTCACCCGTTAGATGGGATCTAAAGTATTGATATTTTATGATGTTAGGGATACCCGAGTTCGGATGAACGACAGCCCTATAGACGTCACAAAAGTTTTCTCAAGTTCAGAATTTGCCCAAAAAACATGGCCATTCTATGGAAGGCAGCGATAAAAAGTTTGAGTTAAAAGTCGGTTGAGGTTGGGGGTGAAGAATGGGATGATTCCAAAGATTGGTGAAAGATATCAAGTGATCTTGAAAGTCACCCTGTACCGAATAAGAGGTATGCTTAGCTTGTTTATTTATTGAGTCCTAAAAGTAATCATGTGTCTGTGGCAGAGGTGATAACAACGCAATTGCAAAATAATAGGACTTAAAGGAATCGAATAAAGCCTTGAGCTGCTGATGTCTAGAGGTAGCCTATCCCCTGGTCATCTAAGTTTGACAAAGTTTCTTAAAATTAGTATAGACGTACGAGATCTTAGTATATAATATGAATTGCTGTTCATAAAAATGACTAATTCTTCGGGCATCAATTGCAAAACTTAGCTAAATGAACTAACAAGACTAAGGCTGTTTTCTATAACAGGTAAAACTCCGTACAACACTGATAATAAATCAAGGCTTCAATTTAAATAAAATATGTTCAACATTTAACTTTAAAGTTAAGCTATTAATTAGAGTTCGAATTTATTCAATTATCAATGGTAAAATAATTAATTTACACAGGTAAATTAGAAAGATTTATAACTTAAATTATTATTTTAGTCAGCATATCAAGCCTTCAACTTAAAAACGCAGTCTTTATAAAATTTCAAAAACATATGATTTAATCTAAAAATCCTGAAACATAAGACAAGTTAGCAGGACTGGCTATTGCACCACGGAGGAGGCCCGCAGCTCAGGTAACACTAGCAGTGGGATCGATCCTGACCTGCAGATCAGGCAGCAGCAAAATGGCGATGCGGGGCCAGCAGTACAGGTGGCACGCTCGAGGGCCTGCAGATAAGCATCTGCAGCGGCACCACGGTGTAAGGCTAGTAAGACTGGCTGCTACAAGCTTTGACGGCAGACAGTGACGACGATGCTCTTTCACGGCGAACAAAACTAGTGGTACGAGCGAAGGCAGTCCCAAAGTGCCAAGCAAAAGCAACAGAAAAGATGGTCATTGTCGTTCACATAGTTTTTCGTATAAAGGTTTACGTACGGACAACTCACCCACACGCTATGCCTGTCCGCTTCGTCACCTGACTTAAGTAGCCAAGATGGCCGTAAGTTTTCTCGCCACAGGGTCTTACGAACATATCTAGCTCGAAGGACAATGTTTTAAGATAGATTAATAAGTGTATAGCAGACTAAATAATTTTATCATACGTAGAACACGATGGTAATGCAGGACACAAATGGAATAAAGGTGGCTAGTGAGAATAAAAAATAACGCTAATATCACAATAAAGTATGCTATATGAACAAGTATATTAGCAAAACTTGACTTGAAACAAGTATTTGATACAAATGGTGCATTATTGATTAAAAGAGACTTGGTATCATTTAACTGAGTGGAACTAGACAGTGAGGTCGTTACTTGACACTCCCTACTGCTACGAGCAACCGAGGCAGACTGGAACCACAGCAGTAAGCTGTAAGAGCCACATATAGAGGTACACGGTGATTAGCTACTACTCAAGGTGCGCGGGCGCTTATGCTAGGCTGAATTTCATCCGTATGAATACAGCGCTAATATATGAAGTTAAAGAAATACATTGGTATTTAAAACAACAATTAGCATTTCTCATAAAAAAATCTATTTGGTCCGTCAGATAGATTATCAAAAAATATTGAGCACGTATCTTTTCTTTTTTCACATAAACGGGAACTAATTGAGATAGAGCTTGTTAAAGTTTGGAGTAAGGAACGAGTGACGTCACTGCTCGAAAACGATGTATTAGCCATAACGTCATAGATACATAGGCAACTCTAAGCCATAGTGTACAGTTATGTTCAACTCGCTAGTACTTGCTCAATTGTTTGTAAATCATGATCTAATAATTGTAAAATACTTCCTAGGTCTTACACTTTCTCATAGTTATGTCAGAACTTGATAAGTATTTTTGTTTTTTTTGGAAAAAATTTTGGGTGTCAAGCGTTGAAAATTGTGATTGCTTCAATAAACAAAATTCCGTTACGAAATCCTAAAAATTTTTGGCACAGATTTGTTCCACATCGTCTCAAGAACATCTGCAATGAGTTTCAGGTAAAAATGTTGCATAAAAAAAGGTCTAGAAGCAATTTAGTAAAATTTTGTCGCATGGCCACGTGGCTGTGGCGTTTAACTGTTATTTATTCTGATTTTCATTAATAACTTTTAAAATTCCAGGGTTAGCTTGATGTCGGAAGGTTTTATTTTGTTTAGAATGCTTTATATTTTTATTTCGATGCTAAACTGAAAAAATATACTAAAGACAGGAAAGTATATGGTAAGCGTAATTTTGATACTTTGCACTTTCTTTAGCTTATAACGATGAAATAAAAGTAAAAATCGAGGCAGTAAAGTTATAAACTGAAAACTCATAATATTCTAAACGTAAAAGAACCTTCCAAATCAAGCTAACCCTCTAATTTCAAAAGTTATTGATAAAAATTGGAATAAATAACGTGGCCGAGCGATAACATTTTATTAAATTGCTTCTAGACTTTTTTTTATACAACATTTTTACCTGAAACTTATTGCAGATGTTCTTGAGACGAGGTGGAACAGATCTGTGCAAAAATTTTTTAGAATTTCGTAACAGACTTTTGTTTATTGAAGCAATCACAATTTTTAACGATGGACACCCAAATTTTTTTCCAAAAAAACAAAAATACTTATCAAGTTCTGGCAATAACTATGAGAAAGTGTAAGACCTAAGGAGTATTTTATAATTTTTTTATCATGATTTACAAACAATGAAGCAAGTCCTAGCGAGTTGAACATAACTGTACACTATGGCTTAGAGTTGCCTATGCAACAAAAACGAAAAAAAAAAAACTGCTAGATTGACTGAGCTCCAATGCAAAAACAGCGGGGCCGCCACATGCAGTGTCTAAACAGCTGAAACGATATGCGGACCCATGCAGTTTTGGCATGGGTCACGTGAGTCGCGGGAGGTGAAGTTGAAATCTGTCTTAACCTCAAAAAGATATGCGGCGAAAACAATATAATACATGCACATTGTGGTATACTTGTACAAGCCAAATACTTGATTTTATCTTATATTATCACGCGTTACATTTTACACACTCTTAATTTATCTACACTTTACTCGTGTGCTTATTATTCTATGCTGAACTTTAATGCCTCTGACGACTTTAACACGGCGTGACTGACCCATGGCAAAACTGCATGGGTCCGCATATCGTTTCAGCTGTACAGACACTGCATGTGGTGGAACCGTTGTTTTTGCATTGAAGCTCAGTCAATCTAGTAGTTTTTTTTTTCAGTGTATGACGTCATGGCTAATACATCGTTTTCGAGCAGTGACGTCACTCGTCCCTTACTCCGAAATTTAACAAGCTCTATCTCAATTAGTTCTTGTTTATGTGAAAAAAGAAAAAATATGTATTCAATATTTTTTGATGATCTATCTGACGGACCAAATAGATTTTTTTAAGATAAATGCTAATTATAGACAAAAATTAAATCGTAAAATAGTTCTCTCAGCACTGCGAGAAAAGAAATTGTCGAGAATATAATGAAACTTAACGTGCTGTAGCGAGAAAAAAAATTAAAGTCCAAAAATTGATTGCATATAACCTGTTCGTTCTTGGGCTCAAGGGGGAGCCACTGCAGGTAACAAATTCACTAAAATGCAGGATAAAATCGACAACGGATAAGCCAGTGACGGCAAAACGATATTTATACCGACGAACCAGCTTGAGCAAAGCATTGTTAAGCCATCAAAATCACCGTATATTTCAAACATTGGATCGTGCCGAGACACGCGGTGCCGGACGGCGAAAAACGCTGGCGGGTAGTCACTGACTTTAGGCAGCTTTATGAGATCACCGATCACCGTAGGGAGTTGTTATCCCCTGTCATTCCGGAACGACTCACATTCTTTGGAGGGGTTACAAGGACACGAGATTAAAATATGTTTATTGGGCTTCCAGAGAGGTTATTAGAATCCAAACTTACTAGAATGCCCAACAAATGCCAACTTCTAAAGCGCGAGATGAAAGTGCTGGGGCACATTGTCGGGAACAGTCAAATAAAAACGGACCCAAAAAAGATGGAAGTGGTAAGAAAGTACCAAAACCTACAAACATAAAAAAAGTTAAATAATTTCTTGGATCTGTCGCGTATTATAGGCGATTCGCCCAGAGTAAAGCGAAAATTTCTCAGCCACTCTTTGAACTCTCAAAGCAACGAAAAGTTCGATTGGAAAGAGCCGCAAGAATAAGCCTTTAAATCATTTATTGACGCATTATGTAGCGAGCCGGTACTTGTAGCGCCCGACTTGGAAAAACCATTTATTGTCACCACTGACGCCTCAGACTGCGCGATACGGACGATACTTAGTCAAGGCGAGATTTTGAATACGCATCACGTTGCCTTAAGGCAAGCAAGCGCAGGTAACCCACTTACGACAAAGAGTTGTTGGCGATAGTATTTGCCAAAGAGCAGTCTAGACTGTATTCATACGGCCGAAAATTTACAGTGCTCACGGATCACGAGCCCCTCAAACACTTTTACTAATCAAAGAAACCAGAAATACATTTTAATAGACTTAAGGTGGAACTTTGGGGATACGAGTTCGATGCTGTATATCGCTCGAGCATTTCTAATAGAGCGCTGGACGCACTCTTCTGAAACCCGGTTGTCGGAAAGGGAGAAGCGGATCCAGAGCGGATGCGGCAAAAGCTATACATACTGGCTGACGAACAAGAGAGCGCAGGGCTGGCCGATAGCGACGCGACGTACCACCAGCGCGCGTCTTTGAAACACGTGCAACTCTTAGGGAAGGGATCCAAGGTAGTCCCAAGGAAACAAGAGTTAATTTTTTAGTCTCGGGAGACTTGTAACTAAAAAAAAACTACACAGAAAGCGAAAATCCAATGCAGAACCGCAGAAACGTCTGACGGCAAGACTGGGAGAGAAAAAAGACGACCGACATATGACAGAGACGAGAGCCTGCAGGAAATCATGGACAAAGATCGTGAAGCAGACTCAGAGTCAGAGGCACTGAATCACAAAGACAGCCCACTGAAATCACAAAGGCGTAAAAAAAAAAAACAGTACGTAAAATATTTAATAAAGATGAAAAGGAAACTACAGTGACAACAATCAGACCAAGAGACAAGTCATTTCGCAGGAAAAAACTGATGGACAATTAGGTTACATAATGAGAAAACCAGGATATAAAGCAAGGATGAAAACAACAAGTATACCAGCAGTAATATAGGCAAAGGAAAAATTGCGAAAAATATGTAAGAGAGAGTTCGACAGCCTGCACCAACAAAAGCCACAGTTCTCGGTTACACCACAAATATTGGACCCCTCACAGGAAAATCGACGTATGGGAGCCTAAAGAAATCTCGCCGACGAAAAGAGTACCACAGGATATAACAGAAAAAAAAACAAAACAACTTATAGTGTCAGTGAAAAAATCCCACCAGAACAACGTAGGGGTCAAATAAAAGTAGATCTTAATGTCCAAACAGGGACACCTACACTCCCAGATAGATGGCTGGAATTTTTAAGGGATGAGAGACGAAGAGTAACAAGTGCATGCGCTAAACCAGCCGTGACGTTTACTCAAGTAACGGGGTTACCATACGACTTACCCGGAAACTACCTGTTTAACACTTTAATATTTCTATTACATCTTGACGTCTCCACTGACAAAGTACGGGCGATTTTACGTGGCTCAAAATGGTTACAAAAATGCAGAGAGCCAGAGGTGACAGAAGAAATACCTAAATAACGAACAAAGTATGGAAATGGTGATTGTATATACATATTATCGCAGGAATTTAAGAAAAATACATGCGTGGACTTCGCATTGGCCAACGGTACATACATTTACGTTCACTACATATCATCAAAATATGAAGAGTTCTATCACATACATCTGAAGGGCGTACGCGAGAACGCACACTACACACCCTTAATACAATCATTCGACAAAAAGGAGCCAAAAGGTAAGCCGAACTGCGAGCCACACAAACATTAACACGATGAATATAAAAGTAAGCAGGGCAGTGATTATAGTAAAGACGGCAGGGTAGACCGGGGCAAACATGGTAAAAATTTAATAGCGCAGTTAGTAATAAGACAGCAGCCGACAGAACTCGAGATTAATTCAAGAAACCACTCCTAACGGCAAGAAAAGGACGGCAAGCAGCCAGAGCAATATGACGAGGACGATCTCGAGGTTGGCAGAGAGAAAAGCGAGGAAAAAAATTATTTAAACGATGCACTGCGTGAAACGGACATCGGAAACGAGAATATAGGAGGTAACGTAGCCATTTACTCGCTGACTTAGGAGAAATATAGAGTTTGTAGGACACGTTTACCGACAGAAATGCCACTATGGGCACCAAAAGATGGGAAAGACCCACCTTTACTACAAAAACTGAATGGTAGTGAAAGGCACCAATTCAAGTACCTAGAAAATTTCGTTCTTATTACAGTTACAGAGACAGTAGCTAATACAGAGGCGGTAGACGCCTTGCACGAAAAAGGATATACAAATTTGACGTGTATGAATAACGAAGAGAGAAACATAGGGGAGGCCGAGATGATTGGTATATAAATAAAGTAATGGTTATACACATGTACGTGAACTCAATGGGGGTACTTTATTGATACATTTGAGAAAATATTTAAAGGTTATATTAGATTGGTAGTAGTACTCTTTTCAAACATGGTAGCGATCTCATCAACAGGCCAAAGGCTTAAAATTATCAGGGAATACCGGGAAACAGGAGTAGCAGGACACAGGAAAATAAATGAAACTTGTTATAGAATCTCAAAACACTACTATTGGAGAAACATTTTTCATAAATGGTATTGTTTTACTTTAAACACAATGAAAGACACTTTTATTGAAATTCTGCGAAAATTCGTTTCTTTGCAAGTAAGCAAAAATAAAATTGTAAATTAATGGGGTTTTTCTTGGTTTCGTTATTTTTGGTATTTTATATAAGGTAGCTGAAAAAAGATTTTAAATATATTGAACAACTCATTAGTTGGGTGCAAGTGTTAGTACAAAAATAAGTTTTCAAATTGAAAATTTTCAAATAACCGGTTTTTTGGAATAAAATCACAAATTGTTAATGAGAAACAACAAGCAGGACAAATAAATCAAACCATAAAAAAAATTGAAAAAAATTACAACAGATCTAATTAAGTGTATTGTTTTTCGAATTCTTACAATTTTTTGTATATGTCGAAATCCACAAAAAAAACACCACTTTTGGGGTACCAAAAGTGAGAAAGCTCTTTTCGTGGGTTACATCGTCAAGGAGCAATGAAACGAGTTCTCACAGAGTTTATTCTCTTCGTCTTGACCGGGTACATCTAAAATGGCACGCGGGACAACATTCCATCCTGAGAAGAGCTACAGCAAGGGGAACGCAGCCAAGCAAAAATCGAACTTTCGCAAAAATGATGCCCTTACTCTTTCAACTTAAGCTCTTTTCTGGATCAAGTAACAGTATTAGCTAGTAAAAGCAATTGGAAGCATGTAGAAAGACCTTTAATTTAGGCCCTGGTTGAATGTTGAACAGGGTAGCACTTACGGGCAATCGAAATTGTATACGAAAAAATATAAGATCGATGAAACTGCTACTTTCTGAACGTCATTTTTATTTGCTTGTAATTTCCCATCCAAGCATCATTATTAGCTTCACAACAACTTAAATTAAATATTTCTAAATCTCTTTCGACCACCGTTCGATCTAATACTCCAACTTTACTCTGAGAAGAGCAGTGTTCGAATAATTACATGACACAAAATTTCGGCTAATCGTAGTGTGATTTCTTAGGTTGTAGATTCGACCACTGCTCTGCTCAGAGTAAAGTTAGAGTATTCGCTTGAACGGTAGTCGAAAGAAATTTAAAAGAGATTCAAGCCTACGTAAAGTTTGTAATGATGCTTTGATGGGAAATTACGAGCTAATAAAAGTTACGTTCAAAAAGTAGCGGATTCATTGATTTCGTGGTTTTTGTATAAAATTTCGATTGCCCGTGACTGTTGTCCTGTTCAACAGTTTTGACTCAACCATGGCTTAGATTAGAGGTCCTTTCACGTGCTTTTATTTGCTTTAACTGATACTCTAACTTGATCCAGAACAGAGCTACAGTTGAAAGAGTACAGGCAAGATTTTTGCGATATTCGATTTTTGTGTAGCTGCGTTCTCCTTGCTGTAGCTCTTCTCAGGATGAAAATTGTGGGTATCCCGCGGGCCATTTCGGATGTATCTGGCCAGGACAAAGAGAATATACTTTGTAAGAACTCGTTTTGTTGCTCCTGCACGGTGTAACCCTCGAAATGATCTTTCAAACTTTTGGTACCCCAAAAGTGGTTTTTTTCGTGGATTTTGACATATATTTGTATACATAAGACAATAGTACAATAATACCTATACATTTTTAAGATTTATAGACTAATCTTTGTATTTTACACAAATTATTACATGCTCACTAAACCAATTATTTTAAATATTTATTTAAAAATTATTCTGTCTTTTGATCTAATTGTATCATTAATATTATCTATTGCATTATTCTGTGCCTGACAAAAGATGTAGTGTGACCGTTTTGATCGAATTGTGGAAATCTAAGATGCTTTATACCATGACTAGCACAATGTTTCTCCAAAAATTACTTGAAAAATTGTTTTGATGTACATTACATTACATAATTTAAATATATATACTCCTGTAAAAAAACAAAACAAATAATCGATAAAATGTTTCATACTTTTTTGAATGTAATAAATGATTTTACGATTAATATACATTCTATATTATTACATTATAATTTGAAACGTTTTATAGTTGCTCCTAATGCCTTTTTATTGTACCAAAGCATAGTGTTGTTCTCCTCCCATTGATTTAACAATATACCATAATTACTATTCTGTTAATCTATGATTATAAAATTATTTTATCTCTATATTAAATTTAATGCTATTTCAAAAACTTCTCTATAATTTTATATCATAAAAAAAATAACAAGACATATCTAAGTATATTTAAAATTCTAGCCATATAATTAAATCAATATAAATTTTATAACACTTAAGTAAATCCTAATATCATTTAGAGTTAACACCAAAAATAAAACACCACTTTTTTTTTTCTTGAGCCAAACCTTCTTTATTAATTTAGTAGTCAATATTTTGTCTCATCATGGAGAGCTTTTCAAGACTGTAATTACGTATACATACATATTAACTTATTATTCACAAAATACAAAAACATAAAAATAATAGTAAAGGTGCATAATGCATAGTACCTCTCCTTTTTTTCCACAAAAACCTCACGCAATATGGACCAATGGTCGTACTAATACAGAGAAACCATGATACAAAAAAAAAGAGAGACTTTTCCAAAAACAAACTGTGGATAAACCGTTCACACTGGCAGTCAGCCGAGCAATGAGATTACAAGATACGCGGACCCCACGTACATGTATACATTAGCGGTCAAGTTAGCTACTGTTAAAACCATATATAGCAGCGTGAGCGTAGATATAGTTATAAGAAATACATAAGTACGAGTGTAATATATTATATATTATTATTAGGTTGTTTGTATTATTAGGTTGTTTCTCTTTAAACTGCGATAAAGTATAATTGTATGTATTAGATAATTTATCTAAGTCATTCTTTCTATTAATGTTTTGGTCAAAGTAAAAGATGTTTAACATTTCTATGCTTTCTCTGTAAAATCTTTTTTTTTCCGTGCCTATTATTTTGATATTTTGGTTATTCTTGCTGAATTTAAAGTTAAAACTATGGTTAGATTCTCTCGCATGTAGAAAAAAGATGGAATTTTCAGATTTATTTTTACAGAGTTCCTCATGCTCTTTCATTCTGGTCATAATTTTTCGTGAACTTTGGCCTATATAAATCATTTTACATTTCTGACATTTAATTGAGTATACGACGTGGGTTTTTTGTCCTGTGTCTAAAGTGTCTTTTCGCAATTTTATAATTGAAGATAATTTATTGTTAATACTGTTTGTTACACTGAAGTTTTTTGATTTCAAGAAACTATCACATTTTGAAGCAATAATTGGATGGTAAGGTATAATTACAAGCGTTTTTTTCGGTTTTTGAATAGGTGTATGTCGGTCCTTATTACTATAATAGTATTTTTTAATCTATTTTTCATTACTGGTGTAACAAAATCTTCTGGGTAATAATTTTCAGACAACACACGTCGCATGTACAGAATGTTCTTAGTTCTAAATTTGCCATCATAGAGTTTAGAAATTCTGTCAATCATAATAATAGCAATGCTTTTCTTCACTGAATTAGGGAGGCTCCATAGCTCCCCATGTTAATTTTGAAAGTAAATACATTCAGTTAAAATTTTGAGAGAGTACTTTTGAAATATTCGTCTTTCGATTTCTATAAAAAAATAGAGGGGTAAACGTTAGAAATGTCGAGCAATCGTTGTTTGAAAATCTTGCTTTTAACACGGGCGTAATACAGAATAGGCATAACCTAGACACAAATTCAGCTATTACGTCGAAAAAACTAAAAGGATCTTGATAACAAAGTAATGGCTCATAGATTTTACCTAGTAGATTTTTATGAGACCAAGAAATATAGAGGTAAACGTGGAAAAATACGAGATCTATAAAGTGCAAGTGAAGTAATATTGTAGTTGAGAGCAGAAATGAGTATGACAGCTTCGTTCGTGGACTTAAGAAAAAAAAATTTTTTATATTTTACACCGTGATATGCAATATTTTATACAGCTTGATACTTTTGAGTGTACAAATTACCTTTATACTATGTAGATTCCTAAAAATAGAGTACCCCTTTGGGAACCCCCAAAATGATACGGTAATACACTATGGAACCTCCTTAAGTAAATCATTCATTCGAAAGTTATACGTGAATAGATCGAAACTCATTTTTTTTTAAGGCTATCTATCGTGAACAAAAATTGATTCTGCTTACTCATAGAGTTCTTGATTACAACTAAGGAATTCATAGTCGAAATCTTGACGAAAATATTTTATCAATACCAAATGTTTTTCTTCCTGTGGCCAACAATACATTTTCTTATTAACATGCGACTTTAAAAGTATAATTCTTGTACAAATTGATAGTAATAATGATTATAAAATACAAAATATAGTTTCATTTGGAATTTTTAGTATGACCAATAAGACACTTTATGTAAGTTGTGCCAATCAGAAGTAATCATGTGGCTTCTTTTATAAAACAAAATCTAGAAATTATGGAATAATATCCTAATTTCTTTTATTACGATTATTTTTACGCACACTATAATAAACATAAGTATCTTATATCAGATAAATTAATTGGAGATTTTTGTGTCATCTTCTTATCAGTAATTGAAAAAATATCGCCTTATCTTGTGGGAGTACTGGGGGAGGGGCATGAAAAAAAATATGGTTAGTTTTTGAAAATTGGGGGGCCGGGTGATTAGGAGTTTGGCTTAGAAAAATTTGCTTTTCATTTAGAGTCCGTAGGGCGTTCTATTCCTGTATTTTGTGGGTAGCTGTTAGAAGAAAGGTAGGATGAAGGATACGTATATATATATATTAGTAGGGCTTTACGCGCCAACGCCCCATGTCTCGAAGAAAATTTTTAGTATATTTCAACATTTTTGGATAAAAGTTAATAAAGGAATATCTATTTCCAATATAGATTCTTAAAAAATTAGATAATAATAGTATTTATATTCAAAAATCTGAAAAAACAAATCAATTGAACAAAAACGTTAAAGAATAATGACATTACTATGCTTAATGAAACAAAATTTTTTACGATTTCTAATCTACTGTACTGAATTTGTAATATTAGTAGAGTCTTTTCTTGATATGTTACAATATTGAGATATTAAATAAAGAAACAGGTGCATTTTTGGAAGGAAGATAAGATTTATTTTATGAAATTTTGTAACATTGGATAAGTGCATATTCTTCATGTTAAAAATATTTTTCGAAAACAAGTATATTTTCGGCTTTTATAGCTTTTTGGTTTGAATCTTTTTGCAAGCTTGCTGTACTTCTCTAATAATTAAATGTAGAGTCACGTAAAGATATTTTAAAAAATATTTAACTGCTGAGGAGCTGTCGCAGAGTTTTATCCTTTGAATAGAAGGATTTTTCATCTGGTTTTTAATACTTAGGACCCCTGTTTATTTCAAATTGCTGTGTAAAGTGATGAAAAAATTTTCAAAATCACAATAAATAAAAACCAATCAATAATTGCTCGCGTTGGGTCGATGAAACTGTATCGCAATGATGCTCATCCGCAAAATGGCACGTCCATGTCTACGTGATAATGGCGTCTTTAACGTGTAAAAGTATACCTGTATACATTGTGCCTATGTATATTATACACATATACGACTTATGCACGTAGATATATATTCACACATACAAGACGCCATTATTGCTTAGGCGCAGTAGCTTCAAAACTTTTGTAATACTATCTTATTTGCAAATCTATTATTGTAACAACTGCATAGCAACAAGCTGTACATCTTCCTATATTATAGACTGTTTGTAGTGGGTGAGTCAACACATTTCTCTTTTCTGCAGTTTCAACAAACACCTGCTCTTATGAAATAAAGAAAAAATGATTGTTTTCAATGATTTTAATTCAAACAAATCTGGCTCGCATCCCCCCACACACCTTTTATGCCTGCCATCAACCTTCTTACACATATAACGACCGTCTCCGTGAGCTATTAACAAAATAAGGTAAAATTCTTTAAGTTTTTCCGTTATTTTCAAAAATTTTAATATTAAAACCCCATTTCCTCTGCTCCACCATGGTTCCAGCCACATTTACAAATACTCCTAAGAAAAACCGAATTTTTCAAAAAGCTGCTCAACCTACTCTCACAAAAGCTGCTTTCAGCTCCCCCCCCCCTTCCCCTCTATAGTCGAATCCTTCCGTCGGACAGCTTAAGTGTTCCGAGGGTAGCCAAAGCCCCATCTTCTCCTTACCATAGCCACATGGCCTCCTAACATTTCCAAAGCCAGCCTAAGCCCGTCCTTTTTAACTACCTACAGCACCTTTCCGTACATTTCCCAGACCTTCTGAGAAAAGTCAGAGTGTTCCAAAGAGTTAAAAAATTCTTCACTGATAACTAAAAAAGATTTACGCAGGGAACTGTATATTATTTGTTTAATCAGGTTAGAAGTTAAATTTATAGGAGAAATTGGAGATCTTCCGATAGATTTGTCGATATATCTGAGAAAATAATTTGTATACTTAAAACCATAATTTCGTTGAAAACTAAGGAAGTTGTATCCAAATTAAAATAATTATGAGGACATCATAGAACTTTGCACACAGATAAAATAATATGTAATATTTTTATGCACATCACAAAAATATCTAATAATATTATTTAATTTTACAAAACAGCTCTAGAATGCTGGTGAGATAAAAAATAAGTAAATTATCGTCCTAAATAACACTAATGGTTATGTTTTGACACGAGTGTGAGAAGGACAGGTGACAGTTAAAGTTGTAGAACCGGCTACATGGACTATATAGTGGGATACAACTGTGTTTATGGCAAACTCATCCCTATCTTCTCAAGTTGTAATTATGTCATAAAATTTTTAGGTATATTAGTTCAGTTATTAAGTGATTGGAATTAATTCCATAGGTATAAACTAAAACATTTACAGAATAAATGAAAATAACAATTCAGTAATCTTGATCTATATTTCTGACACTTGCTTCCACACATAAAACTTCTAGAAAATATTATTGAAAAAAGACGATTTTATTACGTGATGAAATCATAGTAGACGAAAAAATGAATTTAAAATTAAATGATAGAATATTAAAAATACTGCACTTAAAGGATTATTGACGAGTAACAAGAAGACAGAAATGACCTTTTATATTAATCTGAGTCAAGGAGACGAAGTAAAGTACTATTACTTTGTTTTAATTATAGTGTAATTATATATCATACGCGACGTCCAACGGAAAGTAACAATTTTTTAAAATAAACAGATGTACAAATAAAAGGATGTTCATTAATTTATATAGGATTGTAAAAATAATTCTTCCTATACGTATTGTATTAAGACAAGATAAGCTTTTGATGATTAGAACCAAAGAAAGAAAATATTAGAAGCTAGTTACTTATTCCTGATTACCTTTGAAAAAAGAAATCGTATAAGATAAAAAAAAATTTTTTTTAATGTTATCATCAAATCATGAAATTTTTTTTTATGAGCTAATTATTTCAACATTCATTTTGAAACTAACAGAAATACGTTGCATTCCTTTTATGAAAATTTTGTTAAAAGGCAGATTGTTTTTTCATTTTAATTAACCAGTCATTACCATTATTTTTTATTGAATATGTTTGTACTATTATTTCATATTCCAGCATAATGATAATAAAAAATTTATATTTAAATGACATCTTTAGAATAAACATGTTTATTTGGGGATATATAATAGACCATATAACAGTAGGGGCTTTTGTACATCAAAAATCTTTATAGGACTAGTAAACAGTTAGGTTTGTTAGTTGTAATACATAAATATAAAATCAAAGAGAATTAATTTTTGTGTTGGAGAAATAAATATCAGTCATGCGCCTAAAGCTATTTTTATAGCGTTAAAATACTGAGTTACAAATTTCTTTACCAGGTACAATTTTGCAAAATAGTTATAATTTAATATGATTAATATCTTATTCTTTTTAAATAATTAATTCGTATTAGTATGATTCGTGACATATTTTTGTTGTCAAATTTTATTGTGTAAAATTTTATGGATATCAGTAAAAAATCTGTAATTAAACATTAAAAGAAAAAAATTTTTTAAATAGTCATAGATTACTTAGATAATACTGCAAGTCGAGTGATGAATCTAAAAGAGCTATGGAACTTCATGCTTACGTAAAAAACGAGAGTAATCTGTAACAACAATGAAGACTTTCCTTGAAATAAGGTTATAAAACACGATTGTTTCTAGGCTTGTAATACATAATGGAGTTACAAACTATTGAACTTTCTATGGGACTGATAGTTTTCATTATTATAAGAGTTATTTTCTTCCAATTATGTGAAGCAATATTATACAAATAATTTTAAATTACTTTTCAAGTCATGTTAGAAGTAGTATAGTGCTGAGCATAAGAGAAACGAAGATAATTTTTTTATATTCCGTCCGACAGTTTGTACATTTAGCTCTGATTTTGGAAAAAAACAGCATAAGAACGTTTCTGTGCTAGATGCACAGAATTAAATGGGTTAATCAACATAAGTATATCATATTACAAGATTTGTATTAGCCTCAAGCACTCCCTAACGTTCTAAGAGACTTCAAAACTACAAACTCTATATCATGCTGTTCAATATGAATACGTGTATTTTAAGAATAATCTGATAAAAAAAAGTTCAAACTACACAGTCGTTACTTGTGAATAAGAGTCATGTAAAACAAAACATCTGTGCAAAAAAGGTCACATTCCACAAAATAAATTTTTGAAAAAGCAACTGTTCTAACAAGACATTCAGAGAAAACAATAATAGTATTTTACACGTCAGAATCAATGGATTAGTCAAGTCCTAAAATGATAAATATTTTAAATTAAAACTCTTACTGGAGACTGTTATGTATTCATTTATTATATGTTTTAGAAGACTCAGAGAGTTTGTTTGAATCAGATTTTTCATTCTTATTTTTTAGGTTACAAAAAAAATGTAGTAATTCCGAAAACTCCATCAACATCTAAAACCTTCACCTTATTACAATTAAACGAACATCTTATATCCATATAATGTCTGGCTTAATCTGATCCATCGTCGTCTGTTTCTTTATTTCTAATGTGTTCATTTTTTCTTACTGGCGATTTTCTACGAGTGATCGTCAAATAGTTGACTTTGGCGTGTCCTTGGATTATTAATTGGTATTAGACGATTGTGTTGATAACAAAAAAATTACACACTAATGCCTTAAAATGAGTCATATTTTTTCACATTTCAAAATTCTTACCAATTTTTTAATGATAGTAAGAAATAAAAAACTAGGTAAAAATTTCCCGTGTTCGCAACGTGATTTTTAACATATATGTTAAAAGTTGAACTAGGAACTCAAATCGCTCATAAAAATAAATAAAAAGCATCATAAGTATAATTTTTACTCCTTAAAAATCAAGTTAAGTCGATGGTCATTTACTTTAGATATTAGTAGTGAAGATTTAAAACTTGTACATGATTTTTATGGCATGTCGTTCTTATGCATGCGTAATTTTTTTTGTGACAAATAAATTGTGGTCATAATTATAAAATTATGTCAGGTATATTTTTTAGATACGCAATCTACGAGTTGTATTGTTAAAAGTGGCTTTAATTCCAACACTTTTTTTAATTACTACTTTATTATTTATCTGGGACCGACACAAAAAAATTTTTGTTCTGCCTGTATCACGTTCAACGCAGACAATCGACAATAAAAATAAAAAAACATTCCTACATTCTGATTCAGCGTACCAAAAAGTATGTAATTTAATTATTTAAGATTTCTTAATTCAGTCATTGGACTTATAAAAAAAAAAAAATTATCTCTAAATAACAGTAAAACGTACGTCTTATCTAGCGGTTCTATGATTATTTGGTTATTAGATGATTATCGGACTAATGAGATTTATAGTTACAGCTAAAGGTAGTAAAAATACATAATTGTGTTACAAAAAAACGATAAGACTATGTGGTTTAACCTTCAAAAAAGTGAAGTGAAGTATGCAAAATGGAGCGGCGATTTTAGTCCTGAAAACATATTAATAAAAAACTCAATATTTAGTAGAAAAAAACGATAGAATAATTATGTCGCACTTGCTACTGGTTAGAACAAATGTTGGGGGGTTGATTTTATGTATGTACTACCATTTCATATTCAAAGGCGATCTTTACTGCTAGTAGTAATCAGACAAAAAAATCTGTTATTTCTGTCTGTAATTTTGCTAGCATAAATAAGAGAAAGTGGTTTTAAAAAGGCACTTTTATTGATTTGGTGTGAAAAATAATAAAAACATGATCTATCTTGCTCTATGTGCAGAAAAAAATTTGTTATGTTCATATTTTTAAACTAGTGTATTCGTATTTTCTTCGCAGCCACGTTTATATTCTTTAACAGTGTAGCAATTTCGAGTACAAAATAAATTTTCAATTCGTTGGATCATGTTCTATTTCATAATTTTAACAGTGTCTAGATCGTACAAAAATTTGAAAATGATCCCTCCAGGTTTGATAAACATAGTCCACGTTACAAATGACTTTATTATTTTCTTAATAATAATTATGTTTATATTTGATTTACATAAATATTGAATAGATATTAATGTAAAGACAAAGGTAAAAAGTCGTCTATATAGGAGAATACAATTTAAGAATAGTGTGTTATTAAGGTACTAGTTGATGAAATGCAGAAAGGACGAAATTTCTTAAAATTTTAAACATATCTTTCTTTGGCTATTTCTGGTCGACTGCTAAAGATGTACCAGCTTAAGATTTTCCTATCTACTGCACATGCATGACTAGCGGTGAACTACTACGTTAAGAGAAGAAATTACAATACATTATACCGTATTATGGTTTTTATTTGTATTTTGAGATATTTGAATTACAATGCATGATCCATCAAATAAATGATAGATACAGATAAGAAATAAGTAATCATTTCAAACTGTTTTCCAAAATTAAGTGCATTAACACAAGTATTTATGCCTTGGAGGCTGGGCGGGACGGTGTACGCGCAAAGTGCATAGGGAAGTGAAATCCTACTAGTATATATTCCTCTAGTATGTATGTACCTAATATGGGGAAAAACTATTAGCCTTCCTAGCACCCCCTTTTTACCCTAGAGCCCCTTTAGGCATGCCAGCCTTCTCATAAATGAAGGAATGAAGGTTAAATTATGCTTATCGTTCTTAATTTTAGTAGTAACTTCACACCTACCTCTTGCCCTCTCGCCCATGCAGCCTTTTCACGCCACTCCTAACTCCCCAAATTTTATTTAGGCTCTTAACAGACCCAGCACAGCTCCGCACGCTGCCGCACAGCCTTCTTAACAATTAAGGTAACTAAGGTAAAATTCTGTAATTTTTTCTGTTATATAAGATTTGTTGGCCGTTCTGTGGCTCCCTGACCGCTCCCCTCCCCCCCCCCCCCCGACAGCACCCTCACCCACCTTCCTACCCCACTGACTACTACGCCCTTTATAGCCCTAGACAATTTCCTTGGTTCCCCGCCAGCCTCTTACTATCTTTTCTACAGTTTTAGTTAATTATTTATATGCTATATCTTACTTACAGCTCTTCAACATTGCTTAATAATTCGAAGCATAGCCAAATTATTCAGAAAGTTACAAAACCTCTTTATTATGGCCCTGTTTACGGGCCTCTCTACAGCCCTTTTAAATTTTCAGATCCTCTAAGAGACAGTCAATGTCTTCCGAGAGACCCCGCAGCCTCATCGCCATTACCGTACCACAGACCCCCGAATCCATCCAAAAACAGCTTGATTCTTATACAGCGGCCAAAGTCCATCCCATACAGCCCTTCACAGTACTTGCACACTCCCTGGTCCTTCTATAACAAGCCAAATTATTTCAAAGAGCCTTAAAATACCTCACAGCCTATTAAATCAGGAGGAAAGCGTGTTTTAGTCCATTGATGATTAAAAGACTACTGCAATAAATAAAATAAAATTAGTTCTATCATAATATAAATAAAGTTGTTTTAAAAAAAAATAATTTTTATATATTTAAATATACAGAACACCAGTACTACACTTAACTTATCAATCAAAATATTTTAAAGATGTGTGTGTGTGTGTGTGCAGCTATATTGCACCCAAATATGCATACGTATTTTCTCCATACCCAGCAAGTCCAAAATCTGTTTATACTTAGTGGATCCACTATGAAGCGTGGAGTCCATAGGAAGAGAAGTTGGAAGGAATGGAGAAAAAAAGGATAAGCATTGTTTCGTCCTTGATCGCTAGCTGGGACTCGTCAGTGAGGCACCCTAGCGATTTAACCACATACGAACACAGCTAATACTCGCACTTACGCGCGTATTAATCGCGAGGGCAAGATTGATATAGTGTGTCAAGAATTAGCATCTTTTTAATCACATGCCAAGATATAAATTCAAATTAAACTTGACTTCCAAGCTCACTTGTATTTTTATTCAACTTTTTTATATACATAGAACACCGATACTCCACTTAATTTTTCAAACAGAAATATTTTAACGTATATAGATGTGTGCAAGTATACTGCACTTGTATTTTCCCCTCCTTTATTTCTCCTTTTCTTCCAACTTGCCTTCCTATACACTCCGCGCTTCATAGTGGAGACTCCAAGTACGAATTTCAACAGGTGTTGGACTTGCTGGGTATGAAGGAGACACGTATACATGTGTGGGTGGAATATTTTTGCACACACACACGCTTTAAGTAATTCTGTTCGGAAAAATCGAGTATAGTATCGGTGTTCTATAAATTTGAATGTATCGCATTTACGAACAATTATGTACGTGAGTTTAGTTTACAATGAATTTATATCTTGACATGCGATTAAAAAAATGCCGATTCTTCACATACTCTATCAATCTTGCCCTCGCGGTTGATACAAATATCAGTGCAAGTATAAGTTGTGTTCGTATGTGGTTCAATTAATAGCGTGCTACACTGACGAGTCCCAGCTAGTGATCGAGGATGAAACGAATCTACTGTTTTTTCAATTTCTTTTTATACAACTTTCGTTCCTATACACTCTGAGCTCCATAGTAGATGCGCTAAGTATGAATTTCAACTGATGTTGGACTTGCTTGGTATTGAGGAAATACGTATGTATGTGTGGGTACAATATAACTTGTATTTACACAGACACACACATACACGTTACAAATAATTATATTTGAAAAATCGAGGGTAGTATCGGAGTTCTATGTGTTTAAATATATTGATCTTACGAACAAGTGAGTACAGAAGTTAAGTTTAATTAAAATTTTTTATGTAGTTGTTAGATGTTGGTATAGGATATTAATTTTTATACTTCAAATCGAAATTTTTTCATGGCAAACTTATCAATATTATATTAAGTAGTGCAGAAAAATTTATGTAGGTATCGGTCTGGTTTTCAAGTGGTTAAGAAAAAATACATAAAGCTTATTCAAAACAATTCGAAAATAAAAGAGTAAAGGCTTTTACGTGTTTTTTTGTCAGTATATACGATTTTCTTCTGCATATAAATCTTCTAAGAAATTTTTTCAGTATAGCCTTGTGGTATTGCCAGAGCTTGCAAAGATAGTTCTTTCAATTTGTACTTAGTTTTTAAAAATATGAATGAAAAAGAAATATATTATAATACATTAAAATTATAGTAACAGAACAATAAATTTATTGAATAAACAATGATATGCTTCAAATGTACTCAAAGGATGAATTACACAAAACGAGAAAACAGAATTCACCTATTGTATTAAACAGAAATGTAGAGATTCACAAAAGTATTATGACTTGATTTTTTTTATGTTTTAATCTTACATCGTGCGCGAGGTACAAAAAAAAGCGTTTCACGATAAAATTTATAAACAATTTAAAACATTCTTACTTATTTCTCTGGGATTGTAAAAATAAAAGTTTTTATTATTAACTTATTTAAAAGAAAGAACCATCATAATGAATAAAATATATGAAATACATAAAACGTGCAATAAATTTACATTAGATAAACTGTAAGTAAAAATAATTATATGAATTAAAAAAAAAAATTTACATTGTTTTATCATGCAATAAAAATTATTTTTTGAATTATATTGATTATTTCGACGCTTACTTATTTTAGAAACTTAAGCAAAATATTTCTTTCAGATGTATAAACCTTATATAAAGTTAAATTATTTAATTTCATTGCTTTATAAGTCACAATTAACTTATTTTTATGAAACTATATTTTATATTGTATAATGACAAAAAGATACATTTAAAAAAACAGTACTTGATAGCAAGTGTTTTCTGATTATTTACTTTGTCTAGTGGAGCCGTCACTTGAATGATTTTGAACGTTTACATTCAGTATTATTTACAATTAATATCAATAATAACAACAATTTATAACTTTGTACAACTAGTTTTACATCCGTTAACGGTATCGGTACTCTATAAACTGAATTGTTAAAGGACTTCCTTATCTGCAGCACCGTACCTATACATCGTTTCAATGCTGGCAACTGTATCAAAGGTGCTTAATTCAAAAATATACGGAGCTTCAGTAGACCAAATTTGTAGCCATGATCACCAAAATCTACACCTTTCTTATAATATATAAATTAATAATTAATAATGTAAATCCAGATAACAGTGATTTACAGACAGTGGATAAGGATACTTCTCGAAGAGGACGTAGTAACTGTCAATCCCGGGCACCAGGTACTTCGGAGATCTTTGCGATTGCAATATTTGTGTTCAGCGACCCCATACATCCTTAAGGAACGTGTTTAAACAGTTTGTCTTGAAATTTATCTTGAAACTCTAGGAGATGACCTGGATACTGTCAACCCCGTGCACCAGGCTCCTTGGAGTAAAAAAAGTCTCATTTGTATCAATATTTACCGAGTTGTTAATTTGTTAGCTACTGACTCTCGAAGATAAACATTAAATATGCATCATATTTATGCAAAAATGCATTTTTGTAACTGTCCTCGATCATTTTAGGCACAAAGTTTCCTGTCGCTCTCACGAATCGAATACCCATAATGGCATCAAAATCCATCTGACTGTTGGGAAAATTGATAGTTGAGCCTAGTTTAGTGCATTGTTTTTTCGACTGTCTGAAACGTGCTCGATCATATCTTGCAAAACACTTTTTTTACCAATAAAATTTATTTGGTTGTCAAATTTCTATAATAATTTGCCTGTTTTTTTTTATAATTTGATAATGACTTAGCTTTATAATGTCTTAAAGAATTACTTAATAACCAAATAAAATGCATAAAATATGCTGAACTTTCTTTTTAAACAGGCCTTCAAAAAAGATTAGCATCAAAAGTTATGTGAGTTTGTAGTTATAAGTGTAAGGAAGCCTCTGTAAAAGATATTAATTTGGATCATTTTCTGTTTTTTCCAGACTTTAAATGCTAATAGTAGCTGTGCTTACCATATTTTTACATCTTATTTACGGACTTTCTGTCACCTTTTTTGAGTAAAAAAAGTATAAAAATGGTAAAAGCGTGAAAAAAAGTCTTGTAGAAATATTGCATCAAAAATTTAAAAAAAACCTTGAAAGCTCGGGCTGATGCCCGAATCGTTTGTTTTGAAATTTTTTTACGTTTTGTTGAATCTCTAGATTATTGTAAGGCTCAATATTTTTGCAGGCATAGAAGTTACAATCAATTAAGGTTCGTAAGAAGTCTAAAATTATTCAAATCGATGAAACTTTTCACAGATTTTCTTTTGCTTTCAACTTCAAACATGACTATTTGTACTGACCATATGAAAATACTTTACAGATAATTAATTTTTTGCTTATAATATTTTGGATTTGTCCATTTTTTTTTACACTTAAAGGCCTTCCTGCCCTCAAGAGAAACTGAATTTTAATTCAAATTCCATATAAAAATCTGGTAATTTGTATAAAAAATTAACGTTTGATTTATAAAAGGGATTTTTTAGTTATTTTGATCTGTACGTATCACGGTAGTATTAAGGAAGCCTTTTCTCAAGACAGTCGTAACGTTATCACTGGAGGCGGATATGTGGCTTCCAAAAGACTCCAATTTTTAAGATGCGACGTCACGAATAATGTCATAGGTGGTAGATACAAGAAATGTATTCCGGTATTGAATGAATGCGCAGAATTTAGAAGTCTCACGATTACCCTGATTACTGTCTGTGTGACCCAATAACTCATTAACCGACTCCTAATAGCTGATTACCAACTCATCCGGAAAATGCAGGAAATTTTAAAGATTGCAAGCAGTAATTTTTGAAATATCGTCTCTAATACTGGCTGTGCTTAGCTAATAAATAGAAAAAGTGATTAAAATTCCACAATGTGACAGATAAAGGAGTGAATCTCAGAAAATGTTTCTCAGTTGAGAAGCGTCAAATATATTTAACACGTTTATTGATTTAAAAAAAAAAAGGAAAATATAGAATCCAAAATTTAAATTATACAGTATCTTTATTAATAAAACTATTTATTACATCAAATAAAACAATATCTTGTATCAAGGGAGTAAGAGGTTTCCGATATTGGACACACGAAATAGAAACTTATTAGAATTTTATAAAATGAGAAATCATAGGATAATTGTAACATATTCGTGTTTAAGTTCATTAAATTTTTACATTTCTTACTTTTTTGAAAATTTACAGTTGCAAGATTACACCTTATGTCAAATACATTGGTGAATTGCACGCAACTTCCAGCTCTTAACTAGATACCGATGGCTTGCATGGCATCATAATAGCTCATGGGCCAAAATGTTCATTATTTCAAAAATTTGTCTTTATTTTCTTGTCGTGTTGTTGTCGACGTGACGTGTCACAAAATGGTATATGCCAGACGCAGCCACTAATAATCGTCAATGTTTATTGGAGTGTCGCACACCGATGATGTTACAGGACGTAGTGTATAATATAAACGCCCGACATTCGACAATCTAAAATCTTGTGAAAAATATCTAACGCTGATCCAAATAGTACCCGCATTCTCTATAACTATCCTACATTTACTAAATCGTTGTTTGAATTATGTATTTACAAATTAGTGTATTAAAAAAAGTACTCTAAAAGTTAAAAAAGCGATACCATAATCACATAAATTCACCCCACTAAATTTCACGTATTCTGAAATACTCTCGATAGTAATAAAATTCGGTCGATATTGCATGAAATAACCTTTTTGTTCAAACATCACAAAGACTCTGAGCGTTACAAAGCAGTTAAATGAAGTGTTTGCGACGGAAAATAAAGGAATATTGTTTCTTATTGCTTAAAAAGTGGGTACCTGTATAGAAGAATTCGACTGTACTGGATATTTGAAATAATTATTACCTCGCATAAATTTGAACTAAGGTGATTTTTTGATACTCAAAGTAGTCATATGCTTTTCATGAAGATATAAGAAAAAGGGGAGGAAATGCTCCTTATTTAAACGGAAGTACTACTAAATACAGTTAATGTTGACTAATGTATTTAGTGGAAAAATAGAACAAAATATATCGTAGAAATTATATAAGGAATAAAAATACAAAAGCGGTACAATAATAACCACGAACTGAGAAATTAATAGCTTGTAATGTTGTATATTCTATATATAGAGATTACAGTTACTTCAAAATAGATTAATTTGATGCAAGACTGGGAATGGTAGTCTGTATTTCTTAAAGTACACTGCATTACTGTCAATATCAAAGTAAATAGCTATTTAATGAGGGTCTGCTTTAGAACTGTTATATGTATTAAACACATAGGCTCAGCTCGGTCGGATGGTCCTATAAAACATGATAAAACCTGATAAGAACTTCTTGTAGTATACCGGTCGAACAATTTTAGAATATAATATAGTATCAGTAAAACTTTATATATTTTGTTTCTGTCGGTGTATGTAATGGAAAAATTTTTGTTATAAAACTAAATGAAAAATACAAGTATATCCCTATAAAAATATTATAAGATCAAATAACAACATTCAACAAAATTGTGTATATCATTATATGTCAGTATATTTCGGTCTATTATGTATAGTTTATCAACATATTTAAAATCTCCACACTGGTTTGTATTGTAAAGGAATTTTAAGTGCTTACTTATTATATGAGTTTTTCTTAAAATAGTTCTATATGTTTAAGTAAGGGAACGTTTGATACAATAGTATCATATCATACCAACAAATCACTATGCATAAACAATAAGATTGTTTGAAATTTACATTGTATAAATTATATTTTCTTGTAACTTTATCATGATTTCAGCGTACAAAGTCTCATCACATATTTCAGGTGCAAATAAACACATATATCTTTATATTTTTAGTCTTTGTATGATGTTATATGATCGTTATCTTGGAAATCGTTCTTACCCGATGTATATCAGTGTTTTCCAATCCGAACCAAATGTTCTCGTAGCTTAGCGGTAAGACGTCAGACTCATATACCTGTGGACCCCGGTTCGATTCCAATTCTCAGTAAAGTTTTTTCGGAATAAACTGTCATTTATTATACAAATATATGATTAAATAATAAATAATAATGACCATCGAACAACAAATTATTCAATTAAATAAATATTAAAATGACTTAGAATCTATCAATGTTAAGAATTTAAATACATCAAAACGCATAAGACACATGTGTAGATAGTAAAGTCTGGTCAAAGGCGAACCGCGAAAAAGGGCATGAATAATTCATTTTGTATGCTTACACTGTAAAAAATCGTGTAGTAAAATCACTACGATCAGCATATTTAATATTTCACGCTATGCTTAGCACAGTAAATTCGCTATCAGCCTGTAAAATCACTATCCAGTCGAAGGATTTTACTACCACGGATAGTAATTTTACTATCCAAGTCCAAAAGTGAGGTTATGAAACAAAACTACAAGTGACGAAAAATCACTTATCACTGCATTTAACATCGTTTTTCTCCACAAAAGTTGTTAGCTACTTGGCTAACTACATACCAGTTAATATTACTGCCCATATGAGCACAGAAACTTAGGTATGAGGTGGGAAGACTATCACCGGAATGTAATATTACTATCCTCTATAGTAATTTTACTACACGACAGTAAACTTATAATATCCTTGGATATCAATATCACTACCAGCTAGTAATTTTACTAGCCGATAGTAGTAGGTAAGCTATACTGGTACTACTTCACGCTGGTACTGGAACACCTACCCCCTCCACTGTTGGTACTAGAAAACCTACCCCCTCCACTGTTGGTACTAGAACATATACCCCCCCTCCACCAGCGCTCGCATTGTTTACCCCCTCCAGCGTGTACATTTTTTCCCCCACCCTGGCGTAAATTTTTTACTTCCTTCAGGCCGCGGACCGTTAGGACATTTTTAAGGAATTTTTAAGGTGTCAATTTATCTGGTGGACCCGAAAAGGGTTTACGATATGCTTAATATTTTTAAGAAATTATCTGTGAGCTCTAAACGGATCACATCCGCTGCTGCGGACCTAAGGAGCGGCTTCAAGAGCTCACTCTTATT
>JAPYYV010000708.1:0-33265 GCA_030522625.1 Copidosoma aretas
GTGAGCTGGACACCAAATTTCTCCGTTATTTTCCATCACCCCCTTCTTACCCTTAATTCCCCTGTCTTCTAGGGGGGCATAGTGCTTTGCACTGGTCCCAATGCAAGAAGGTTAGTTTTAGTCGGTAGGCACCCGGGTGAATCCGACACTTTCTCCGGTCCTTCGGACCGGTAAGGTCTTTAGAAGATTTCCCCTCCTCGCCCCCCCTCAAAAAAAAAAAAAAAACTACAAAACTGACATTACATAAGGTGAAATGATTGTTATTTTTTAATTATTTGAAAACACATCATGTTATTTTTAATAAATCATCCCATGATTTTTCTAAAGCTATTCTATTAATGTTATATTATACTCAAAATGAATAAATTTTTGAAAAAGAAGCTTCTGTCATGTTACTTTATCGTTTATAATTATTTTCTGAATGAAATATACTTTCGAAAAATATTACTGGTAACATCATTTTTTTTATATATAAAAAGCATTTCACTAAAGATTTGGTTTTTGATGTAGAAAATCTAGCTCTTTCCTACATAAATAGAATTATTTCTTCAGTATGAAAGTCTTGCAAATCCTTTGATTTACCTCCGCCTTAGGAAATTTTTTTTTTGCAAAAATCAGACAACATCGATGACATTGCTTTTAGTAAAAAAATTTTTAAACGATTATTAGTTTAGTTGAATTACACAGGACCACAAAAAAAAAGTAGAAGGGTACTTTTCAGTGACAATATATTCCCTCCATATTTTGAGGCGCTGAATTCAAAACCGTTGTCCGAATTGCCCTATCACGTCATGATTTCTTTTTATCTGCAAAAAACGAGTCCATAAGCGACAATGCTATAATTTCAGTAAATAATCTAATTCCCATGTAAACAAGTGTAAAAAATTGTGACGTGATAGAGCAATTTGGACAATAGATTTGAATTCAGCGCCTCAAAATACGTAGGGAATGTATTGTGGCTAAAAATTACCCTTCCACTTATTTTTTTTTGTGGTCCTGTGTTATGATCATATCTACATTTTTAAATTATATTTATAAGATACATTAAATTTTTTTTTGTAACAAAATTTCTTATCTCGCGTTGGCTTTGGGCGGATGAAGGCTGGATCAAAAAAAGTGTAACAAGATCTTTTCCGACAGTAAAGGGACCCTCTCGGAGTCTAATGCAGACAGAGACAAACCAACAGGCTCGGGCATGCGCCTTTACCTTTGTCGACAACCGTCTGCAGTCTGCACTGGCATGGCACGAAGCAGGTACCGTACGATATAGTATATACATATATTTGTGTGTATGTGTACTACGGTGGTCGTTTTTTTTTTTTTTTTTTTTTTTGTCGGGCCGGGTAAAAATAAGTTGCAAATACCTAAGAACTCATGCGAAAACAGAAATAAGTGTCATTTAATATTTTTTTCCCGTGCCACATAGCTCTTGAAGTTTCTTATGGGATTTACATGAGAAAAATCACTGTAATTGTATATAATTCAAAAAACTAGTGAAAATTGTAAAATCTAACTATTGCATGAAGACATTTCCATGTATTTTTATCCCGTGGATCGAATAAAATCAATAGGTTTTGTCTATCTGTTAAAGGAAAAGAGTTACGAGCAAATAATTGCAAAAAATAGTCAAATAAGCGGAAAAAAGAGGATAAACAGACGATTGAATTCGTCATGATGATTCGGGCTAGTTTCACAGAGTATTCAAAATATAATTTTCATCGTCGTCATATACGAAGCGAGAGCAGGCCGCTGACGGCAGCCGCACGATACAAGACGGAACTGGCCGAGCGCCACCGAGGCACTTCGACCGAGAAAGAAAGCGCGCGTGGAGAACAGACAGCTGGAAGACTGGTTTTGCCGTCACGAGAGAGTGGAAGTGCGCCTTCATCCTTTTTCTGCAACAACAAGCTCCACGTGCCAAGACAACGTGTGCCATCGTCCCGACGATGACAAACAGCGAGTGACGACGATATCGCGTATAACGACGAGGTCTACGGTGAAACCCCGCGAATCAGCGACGATAAAGGTTGTAAGGTGAGCGAGTGTCTCTTTCTCGTGCGCGCGTAGCTCGTCTCGTGGGCTCGAAAAGCTTGTTTCTTTCTTCCTCTCTCTCTCTTTCTCTCTCTTTATCTCTCTTGTGTGCAGTATGACATATTTTTTCGTCTTTAGCAAGGCAACGAGCTCCACCGCCTCTGCAGGCACACGAATCGAATACTCGTGTGCAGTAACTGAGCAGCCGGCCACTCTCGGGAATTTTTGCCCATGCCTCGTAGAGTACGAGACTCTCGGGACACGTTTAATTCGCACGTATAAAAGCGAGTCCACCAGCGCGGGACTCGTGCTAATTACGGGTGTAGGAAGGAACCAGGTCGATCTGGGATGCAGCGCGAGATCGTATGGACCCGGCCGAGAATCCTTGTGTGTGCATTGCACGCCAGCGAGGCAGCACGCATCCCTCAGGTTAGGCTATCGTGCGTCAAAAAACTGCCCCTTCATAGTCACAAAAAAAGTAGCAACTCAATCATTTTTCTCGTTTTTTAAAAAAAGTGTAAGTATAAAGATATATCAGAGATTATTTTCTTGCATTTAATAGTCTCTTATAACGTAAATATTATTAATTTATGTTATGTTTCAGTGGTAATCTGGATGATCAGTCATTATGGCACATAATTTGTGTGTCAAAGATAATCATATTGTATTTGTATCGAATCAAATAGTCGTAAATAACAGTTTTCTGACAATTGAACAAGTGCTAGTTGTTTTATATTATAATATTTGAAGACTCAAAAATAATATTCATGATAGCGCACAATTAGCAATACAAGAATGCATAATTTTTTGGAAAAAGGCATGTATTGCGACTCAAGTAGCAAAAAAAATGTGTCGCTGAAATCAAATCTGCGTACAAAAATTGGAGAAATATTCAAAAAAGTTGTTCACGTAAATAGGACGCCCAAAAAAAGGAGAAGGGATGAGTATGAAGCTAGCTTAAACAAATTTTTCGACTGTGCCAAAGCAGATGCTCTCGTAGTTATGACCGATAAATCCGATAAACAGTTGTTACGGCAACAACGAGGTAAATATTATGCATTTTTTGTTTGGAATTCTATCATACAGCATGTTTCCAAATCTTCCTAAAAAAATTTTTATCAATCTAATACTAAAGATTAACTATTATCTATGAATAAATTAAATGTTAATATTCTATTTTAGGACTTATTTATCTCAAGTATTTCATAATTTTAATTATTCACAAAATGTTACAAATATTTAATCAAAAAAATCCGCGTTCTATTGAATATTATAGTAGAATATATATAGTCTTTTTTCAAACATTGGAAAAAAGTCGAAGATAGTTTTTATTTATCTGATAAATTCAAATTAATTTTGCATTTTTTATGCCTAAAAAAGATTGTATTTTTCAAGTATGAATTTTAAAAATTATCATGAAACCACATTAGTAAATATGGATCATACAAATGGAGCCCGAACCCACTAAGTATCGTATCGTAAACGTGGTCATAATGTCGTCTACTTTGACAGTTTTAGTAATCTGCTGCCACCTACAGACTTACTTATGAACTTGGACGTATCCAAAGTTAAGTATAACCATCAAAGGTAACAAGATTTCTATTCTCACAACTGTGGCCGTTTGTGCTTGCAATTCCTATCACAAAGATTGTCAAAATGTTACTAAAGTAGTGTTGCAGACGAAAATTCTCATTCGCTCTTCAAAATTCATGGAAGAAACATTGAAACTAAGTCTGTCTGGTACATCTTCTCTATTCAAAGCGCAATTTTTTCCGCACATTAAGCTGTTACCAAAATACAACTACGTTATTGGCTTAGTAGAACTGTTAACGAGAACTTTATTACAGATATTGATAGAAGCAATGATAAATTCTAGGTGGGTGATCGAGTGGTAGATTTTTCAACAGGCAACTACAAATTCGAGATATTGAGTCATTTTTAGTTGACGTATTACTACCAGACGATATTTATTTACCGATCGATGGACGTATTATTGATTACATTTAACTACGCATTGTCGATCAGGACGGAAATTAGGCCAATTTTCGTTGAGAGACTATAACAGTAAGGTTGCACATAAAACTATCATTAAAATTATTTATTATTTTACTAGTGTTTTTCAAGTTCTTATATTTCATGAGCTCAAAATAAAAAATTTGTGTTCCTTCATTTTTAGATGAGCTTGATGAATTGTTTGGACCAGAGTCAGAGTCTCATCCTTCTCAAAATACACCTCCTCAAAAAAGGAGAGGTACAGAATTGATTATTACTCAAAAGCTTGTCACTGTACTGGATAAGTTTAAAAAAAGCAAACGAGATGCAATGCATTTGTTGATGGCCATTGCAGAAGCATATGAAGTGGATACTAGGAATTTGATTCTCAATGCTGCATCGATCTATGAAGCTCGACAAATACACCGCAAAAACTGATACGGGGCGATAAAATATTAAGTTGCACAAACATTTTCCAATACAGCAAATACCATTGGAATGCAAAATAACTTGCCGGGCTCACTCGTGCAGAAATTATTGATCTGCTAGCTATCACAGTAACAAATGATTCAGAAGAGCAATTTCTAGGAGTACCAAAGATTCAGTCATCTGCTGGAAAAAATCAGGCTCAAGCTGTCTTCGAAACTCTCGTCGACTAGTCTCCGCAAAATAATATTCAAGCTCTATGGTGTGTATCTACAGCTAGTAATACTGGTTGTTTAAATGGTGCCTGCACTATATTGAAGCAGCTTCTGGATATAATACTATTTTATCTAATATGTAGGCATGATATTTACGAATTGATTTTAGGATGTCTTTTTGAAAACAAATTTGGAAAAACATCAGGACCTGACACTCAAGTTTTCAAAAAGTTCGAAGATTTTGGAAAAACGGATAAAAATTAATATGACACTGGAGTTTCAGACAGTTTCGTTTCAAAGGCCACTCAGGATTTCAAAGAACAAATTTGAAATTTTTCTTTTAAATCATTAAATATAAAAAAGAATCGTAACAATTACCAAGATTTTTTAGAATTGGTAGTGATTTTTCTTGGAAAGGAATCATTGAAAAATTATAATTCTCATCTACCTTAATCCGTACATCACGCTAGGTGGATGGCCAAAGCTGTTGATTGTTTAAAAATATTTATGTTGAGAAAGAACTTATTAAAATATAATAAGGATGATTACGTGAAGTATAGGGACGTTTTATATTCATCATAAGAGTTTATGTTCAAGTTTGGTTTGAAGCACCGATTGCTGCCGAAGCACCACGTCAAGACCTTAATTTCCTAAAAAATTTATACAATTATAAAATTATTGATAGCAAGATATATGCGGTAGCTGTGAGAAAGTTCGTTCGACATTTATGGTACTTGACCCTGGAGTCAGCAGCTCTATCATTTATTGATGATAATATTCCAGTGGAAGATAAACGGAAAATGATCGATGCTTTGAAATCAGATAGTACAAAATTCGTGTGTAAAAAACAAGTTCTTGTTAATCAAAACTTTGTGAATGACTTGGTTAAATCAAGTATACCTGATTTTCTGTGTATGGAATCCATACACTTTTTTAAACGATTCAACATCGATACAGCATTCTTGTCAAAAGATCCTTCAAAATGGAGTAAAGAACGAAATTATACTAAGGGCTTACGGATTGTTTAAAACTTCATAGTTGGCAACAATGTTGCGTAGAGACGGGTTAAATTGATGAGCGATTTTAATAAAATACCGACACAAGATGAGCAGCAACGACAATATCTGATTCCAATAATAAACGATTATCGTATATTATTCCTAATCGTAACACAGATGATTTAATATGATGTTAAGAAATAAATAAAACTCTTTTCTTAATTTAAAAAAAAATGAATCATTTTTCTCTCAGACTCATTTTTCAATAAATCCATAATTCTTCCCTATTAACTCATATTCATCCATAATATTTATCTCACTCGAAAATCTTAAAGAATGTTTATGTATAATTAGCACGTGTTTAACATTTTTCATATTGAATAGATACAACTTAGTATAAAATATTGAGGAGGCAATTTTTTTTACCATTTCTTAAGATGGAAGATTTTTATAAATTTTTAAAACTTTAAAACTTATATAATTAATATTTTAATTTCTATTATCAGGTAATATTGATACAATATTAATACTGATAAGATTGTTGATAAAGCAATAAACCTTTATTTTGTCTTTCACAGTAAAATATTTTGAGTTGGAGAAACTCTTGTTTTGAGTTTTTTGCAAAAAATCGTTTATCCAGGCCAAATACGTGTACCAGCAGTTCGTATAATTTTGAATAATCATAGTTATGGGTGAGAATCATCTATCCCGATTTTAAAAAACTTTCCTATTGTAAGTCTCTGCTTCTATTTTTTAAAAATAATATTTAGAATACTCTTTGTAACCAGCAAGAATTATCATGACGAATTCTATCGTCTGTTTTTCCTCTTTTATTCCGTTTATTTTGCCATTTTTTGGTTTATTTGCTCATAACTCTTTTAATTTAGCAGATGGACACAAACTAATGATTATATTCGATCAAGGGGATACAAATGCTTGTAAATGAGTACATGCAATCGTTGGATTCGACAATTTTTAATAGTTTTCTGAATTACATACAATTTCAGTGATTTTTCTGATGTAAATCCCATAAGAAACTTCAAGAGCTGTGCGGCACGGAAAAAAAAGATCAACAGACACTTATTTCTGTTTCCGCATGAGTTTTTAGGTACTCAGAACTAATTTTCACCCGGCCCGACGAGAAAAAAAAAGAAAATTAACGACTACCTTAATGTGTACACATGTAGGTATAAGTTTACTGCACTGATGCCGTCTGCTACTCTGCTTATTGTTCGGCTCCCTCTCTCCAATGCACACAATTAAGTCGATGAAGGTGCGCAGTAGTTGCTGGGGCCTCATTTTGAGCAAATCTAGCTCGTCTCTAGCATGCACTTTTGGACGCATTTCCGTCATCTGCACATGCGCAGAGGTGAAAAATCGGTCGCTGCTTATGCGAAACATGTGCCTCTCGACTTGTTCAAGATTAAGCTCCTGCTGCTCTAGCTCTCTCCCTCTATGTATATATATATATTAATATAGATGTATATAGCCTCCCTCTGTACTGCTGCATATGGTTCAGATCGTAAAGTCGCCGTGATAAGAGCTTAGCTGGGCCCCTGTTACAGCTAAGGTACAAGCAGGCGAATAATAAGATCGTTAGCTTTTTATCGGTCAGTCACTCGTTGTCATGTTTTAAGTGATAAATATATGAATTATTATGACAGACTAGCAAAAGTCTACTAAAAAGACAAAAGAACTTCGTTCTGAACGGGGGTCTATAGACCTCTTACGCCGTTTTTTTAGATGTTCTTGGCTTTTCAGGTAAACCTTTTCATAAAAATCAATTTTTTATTACTCAATAGCTTATATTTTAATATTTGATTAATTTTTAAAATAGTTCATAATTTCATGGCTTTACAAAAAGATTTATTTGTGACGACTTTCATTGTTGTAATTGATTAATCATAACATATAATGTGGTTTATCATACAAATGTATATAATGTCGTAAAATTTTTAATAAATTTAAACAATTTTTGTAATTAAATAAGTAATCATAACATAAAAAAAGTTAAGCTCACCTGCTATATATCTTATGGGAGATTTAAATTATACAGATAAAAATTATATGTGATGTATGTCTTAATTTATGTAAACAACTGTGTAATGAAATGTTAACTGAAGTACTGATTTATGAGAAAGGGTAGAAGAATACTCTACCTCATAAAGAGAATTAAGAAATGTGTAAAGTAATATTAGGATAATTATGCAGAGAAAAGAACCAAATTTTAGGTAAGGACATAGTGAGTGGCTGATTGGGGTTGAAGTAGGTTGAGTTGTGGCTGTGGTGTGCTCATCAAGAAATTGAAATATAACATTGTTTTATAGCTGACAAAGCATTATAAGAGAGTAGGGGCTACAAATAAAGTATTCTGCATTACACCTTTATTATTTTGCTATAATTTTTTTCTGTTGCGGGGGGCGGGATGAGTCAAAATTACTTTAGTGAAATACTTTTTTTTTTTTCATCAATCGCTTTCAAATATTGAATTATTTTTGATTACTATTTATGTTACTTATGTTACTATCAATCATTCTGCAGGGAATAGGATTTTTTTCTAGATTTTATTAAATATAAAAAACAGAAAGGGCCGTAAAGCAAAATGTTTTATTTAAAAGTTTTAGCCGACTAATTGATCTAAAATTTAGTAAAAAAAATTTCCTCTGCTACCAATAGTGAGGTCGCAAATGACAAAAAACAACGACAATCTTTTTCGTTCTGTTTGAATAACTATTGTTGGAATACAAGTATGATACTTGAAATTTATGAAAATATAGTTTACGTTATGTATGAGTAAAAGTCATTAACTTTACTCGATCCGATGGATAATTTACGAATGATGGAATTTGCAACTAAAAATACTTTAAAGTTTCGATTTGTTCTAAAATTTCTTAAAGCATCGTAAAGTACCGTATTCGATTTTACATACTGACAAAATCATCTGTTTTATCATATTATTATAAAATTTATGATTTGATTGTGTGAATCTAACATTTGGCAATGAAAACGGTTTATAACTTAATTCAATATTTTTTATCTCTTAGTTTTATAACAATCAGACATTTATCATAATTTTATTAAAATGCTTAAATTTTCTAGCAAATTTTTATTAAAAAAGAGATTTGATGCGACCAGGTATACCTTTTTTTTTTTAAAATTGTTGTTCATTTTGTTCATCAAAATTAGGACATTAAACAGATGTTTGAAGCACTATATTTTTAAAGGAGTAATTTTTCAACTGCTTATGGCACTTTGTATTCTTTCTGCGATAAATTATGCTCAATGTTTTTCCGTATGGTATTGAAAGTTTATTCCAATTTTCAGATATTTTTTGAATTCCCAACATCTTTTTCAATTAAATTTTTCTGCTACATTGAAAAAATTGATATTAGATCAGCTTTTCGAGATATTAATCATTATTATTATTATGATAATGTTTCTATTATTTTTATAATTTAGTAATTTTTAAATACATAAATAATTCTTTACTTGATTTGTACACTTAAAAATAATTCTTTTTTAACAAATTTTTAAATTTATTTTAGTTTTTTTATTTTGATCGTATATACTATTTTCTATTGGTTCGTTATGTTATTTCATTGCGTACCAATCTGTTAAATATAATTCATTGGTTAATAATCTGATTTTTGACTTTACATTTTTTTACATTTCATACTACCTCATTCAAGAGTAAACAGTACTACCATATTCGGCTATGACAATAGGCATCGGGTAAAAATTTATCAGTTTATGAGGGTGGGTCGACAAATTCTGAAAATTTTTTAAGTTTTCGAGGAGGAGAGGTGAGGGTGAATTGAAGGGGGCTAAGAGATGGCCAAAGAAAAATTGAAAAAACTATTTTTCCGTGAAATCACGGAGAAAACGATTTAATTTTTGATGGTGGCCAGAGAGGGCGGTAAGGAGGGTAAGAGGGGGTTGAGAGGGATACTAGGAAATAACGATTACTTAAAACACGTAATAATATAACGAATTTACTCATGATTCGAGGGGCGCTGAGGAGGGGGGTGAGGGGGCGGAGGATTTTTAGTCCTTATATAACTATATATGTATATATATATATAGTAAGATATATATACTAGTATTACTACGCCCCTGCGTGCTTCGCACGCCATCCCTTTATGTTCAGACATGTGAAAAATGACTATATTCAAGAAATCTTGTTTGTATTTCTGTTAATAATTTTTTTTACTTTTAAATTTTCTTCTCTTTATCATTACTATTAATTTTTTCTTTATTACTCCAGAAATTTGTGTTATTATCTAACAAACGAGGATATCTTATTCTTGGTATAGACATTCTTTGCGAGAGATTGGTGAAAATTAACATAGAGTTCTTTTAATCTTTATTGTTAAATCAAGGAATAAGATTAGTTAAATCATGTAATGTTTGAGAATATTTTTTTTTTACATAGCACAATGTATTTGTTTTAATACTCATTGGTCTCACAGCTAAATGATTTTAAGCTTTCAGTACAATTGGAATTAAATAAATTGTGAAAATCATTTTTAGAACGACCAACCTGTTGTTATTTATATGTAATACACTTTCAAAATTATAAAGTTCGAATCTCTAAAACAATCATTAGTTATATACGTCGAAAACACTGTTTACTCTCACAAGATAGCCTGTAGGTATCTTCCAGTAGATGACCTCTAGTTATTCCACCGTCGTCACCAAAATCTGTTATGACTGCTATGGCCTAGTCCTATACCGTAGAGCACTGTGCCATAAAACTTATCTATGGCCTATCCTGTGCTAGCTGAGTGCGTTACCCTATAAAAAGCCATAGAGCAACAGTTTTGCTAGCGTTAGACTTAACGTCCAATTTAAGATTAGGTGATGTTATTAAATAGGCATGAACACATAAATACTTGCATACTCTTAGGTTAAGTTAATCGTTTTCAGGTTGAAACTTTAACACGTTTCAGTGCCCGGCTGCCGCCTCAAGTAGCCAGTCACCTAGCTAAGCTGTGCCCAACTTTTGTCCCATAGTAAATGTTATTGGTATTAAAATTGTTATTAACAAATTTTGTTGACAACATAAATAATTACAATTTTTAGCTAAAAAATTTTTTTTTCTGACTCCTCGACTCATTGTGAGTAAAAAAGGACTCCTACGATTTTTTTCTAATACCCGTCATTTTCCCGCAAAAAATTTGTCAAGTTTTGAAAAACGCATTTTTTACTGTTCTCAGCTGTACTATAAACAACTATTACTTAACCTTTTTACAACTAATAAGTGCTTTAAATATTTGTTAAATAGTGTTTTTTAATATTACGTCAACAGCAGTCCGCTAAATATATTTAATTTTTATCCAGTAAGCTTCGAACGTACATGGTTTTACGTGTAGACTGTTCCATCATGCCCCACGTACGTCCGTATTACATCATTATATATTTGAAGCTTACTAGATACGAATTAAAAATATTTCCCGATCGATTGTTCGTAGATTGTATAAGTTTAAGGTTTAATAAACATTTGAAGAACTTGTTGTATATAATGATGTAATACGGACATAGGTGGGGCATGAAGGAACAGTATACACGCAAAAACCATGTAGTTTCGAAGCTTACTGGATAAAAATTAGATATATTGAGCGGACTGCTGTTGACGTAATATCAAAGTACACTATTTAACAAATATTTTAAGCACTTATCAGTTGTAAAGAGGTTAGCTAACAGTTGATTATAGTACAGCTAAAAACAGCAAGAAATGCGTTTTTTGAAACTTGATGGATTTTTTGCGGGAAAGTGACAGATATAAAAAAAAAATCACAAGAGACCTTTTTTACTTAGAATGCGTCGAGGAGTCAGAACAACATTTTTTCAGCAAAAAAATGTAATTATTTATATTGTCAACAAAATTTGTTAATAACAATTTTCCGCAGATGATTTTGAAAAAGGACCCGAAAAATTTTGATTCTCTGTGCAAAAATACATCAAAATCACTAAGGTACTCGATTGGACCTAAATCAGCCACGAGAACCTGCTAGCTGCCCCACTAGTTGAGTTCAAATATTTTTCAAATTTTTTTTTATAAATGTATCTCTAAGGCCTTCTGCAAAACTTTGCTTTAAAATTTTTTAAAAGTTTTTTTTCTATATAATTGTATCTCTTCATTGTCATAATTTTAAATAAATGATATTTAACACTGATTTTACTTTTTACAATTTATCCTTAAAACAATGACTACCTATAGAAAATAGTAACCGTGGACTTTAGAACAATTTTATCAACTTAAAAGGTTATCTGAGAATTCCGATGACCTGGACAAATATTTCTGATTCTTCTGCTGCATTATTAGACTAATAATGTTTACTTAAGAGTCTTAAATATATTTCCAGACTTTACGTACTTAGATGTCAATGATGTAATATTACGTTCAAGATCATATGACTGATTCTAAAATTGCTTCCATAATTCCCGTCATGGTACGAGACAATCAACGACATTTTTTTAAATTCTGTAATTAATATGTAGGTGTACAAACATGTAAATTCATACATGGTCTTTGATTTGATTAACCATTGTCAGACTTTTCCTGATGACCAGCTGGCTTTCTGAATCATCGCCTTGCACTTCCATGTCCAACCAGTAAATCTACACACTCCTATGACGATGTCACTAAATTCTAATACAGACTTTATGCCATAAGTTCCGGAGGCAGTATGGCAGAGGCTTTAATGTTTCTTTCGATTAAAGAGGTTCTAGGGCCAGTGTGTCAGATGGCTTCTACGTATCCACTGATTTTTAGGGAACAATGTACTGTACTTTTTTTCCATTGCATATTTTAGTACCTAAACCAAAAATTGAAAAAAAAAACACTAATGTATGAGAAGCAATAAATAGTTTCTCGCTTACACACCCATTTTTTGTGAGAATATCGTAAAATATAACATTCTGAACTCTTGAGTTTTCCATGGAAAATTTCCCCAAACACATTATAGTCGAATAATTTTGTAAATTTATTTCAAAATCTATATTTTCCTCTGTATAAGACTTTTACTGCACGACAGTTGCGTTGCGAATCAAAATTTTCTGTTATAATAATTTTGGCAATCAAATTTCAAATATGTTTATTGTCATGAAAAAACATTATCTCACATAATTTTAATATCATCTTAAATTTTTTAATTTTATCGTTGTATGCATTGTATTGCACTTTTGAACCTTCGTTGTTGTTCAATATAGACTCCAAAATTTAAAATTCATTTTTACTGTCCATGTTCGTAAATGTTTGTTCACTCATTATTTTTTTAATATACATCACCATTGCACTACAACAAAAAAAGACTTTTTTTTTAATATATATTTGTAATAATTTCCATTTATAAATGTAATAATTTTACGAATTTAGTCGGATCATACTTGATATAAATCTAAAAAGGTTTAGTCAGACTTAACAGAAATATGGTAGGATAGGTTTTTCATACTTATGCTGATTTATCTCCAATTGTCGATATAGATTCTTAAAATTTTTGGGATAAAAATAATAAATTTTTTAATTGATTATCAAAATTATCATCTCTCTTTCTTTAAGACATTTTTTACACTAAAACGAAATTAAATGAACAATAAAAAGAAAATATATCCAAAAAAATAAGTTATAGAAATTAGACTGTTGATCAACAAAATTTGAATTAATAGTACAAGAGCGTAATTGTTATAACAATCGACGGAGGTCTTATTGGCAAGATGTTGAAGCAATCTATTTTCACTTTTATTCTAATAAATGATAATGTTTATTGGAACGTTATTGAAAATCATCATATATCATTTTTTCAAACGATGATAGTCTTAGATAATAATAAAAAAAATTATGATTCATACATCAAAGACGGTACAAATATATTTCATAATATTAATTTATTCTTATTTTTAATAATAGCATATTATTCAAACTATCAAAAATTTTTTAAATGGAATAAGCCTTTTTCAGCATAAAAACTTTTCTTCATAAAACTTAATCTAACATACAAAATTACCCTCATAATATTTTTAAAAAATACATACTTACAGAGAATTAACATAGTAAGATCCATTTATTTTTAAATAACACTTCAGAGCATCTGATCTGAAAAAGTTTTTTCCGCAAAAGCAACATACTTTTTTGTTAATATTATGTTCATGACTCAAAATATGTCTATCTAAATGTGTATTCCTTTTGATATATTTTTTTAAAGTTTCACACTTTAATCCTTTGCCAATGTAGTGTATAAATAATAGAACAAATTTGACAAATATGGGATCCAATTTTGTGTTATTTAATATGGTTTGACGAAGCATATTGGTTCGGGAATGATATTTTACAATAGAGCCAATAATGATTTAAAATCCGCAATAACATTATTATTCTGTGCGTTACATGGGCCAATTAAATTATTTACAGTGGACGCTTTTGTAATGTACGATAGCTAGAGGCTCTTGTAGCTTCGCCCCCTAAGCTCGGCGCCGGCGCGCACAAGCGGACCAACCCGCAGTCCTGTACCGCCTAGGTACTAGTATCGAGACTAAGCGACTCTCTCTCCCCGTTTGGCCTCCGAGAATAACACCTCGTGCGCGTCTGTTCTCTCGTATAATCACTAATAACAGGTTACATTGTTTCAACTCGCGGGTTCTCATTTCCTTAGCTCCCCCAAGCTCCGTATTTCCCACTTAACACTTTAGCATAGTTATATTTATTTTAACTGTATAAAAAAGTTTTTAATTTTATGAATATTCTGATTTTAAATGGTTAAAGATAAAAAACTAAATATCATTTGATAGCGGTTGAAAAATAAATAACTATGAATATAGAAGTGGATGATGATGGATTTTATTTTACGTTGAATCTGAGTTTGATATCTTACTTCGTCTGCCTTCTATTTGTCAATATTTATTTCTAAACAGTACGAGTTGAAAAAAGTTGTAATAATAAACCATCAGATTATAATTAAATTGAATTTACAGGATTATTGAGAAAAGTGCACATTGTGATTTCATGTTATGAAATTGAGATGATTTAATGGCTATATATCGACCAAATCGTCTATAAAGAATCTTTTAGATATAATCATTTTGTGGTACATGAGGAAAAAAAATTAATTTACAATCTACCAATACAAGTTCAAGTGTGTCGTCGTAAACCTAATACTTCGATAAACAAAAATGATTAGGAAGAATAATGTAGTATATTGTCTATATGTCTGATGACTTTGATTCAGTAAAAAAAAAAAAGTATACAAAAATATAAGTTCAGTAAAGAAGCATATTATTCTTTAAAAACAAATTCCGAGTAAAAATCAAATCACACAAATCTAAAAGTTTTTAAATCCAATTGGTAATGTTAACAATTTACCAAATTACAAAATGTTCTTTAGTCGCATGAAAAATGGTAATGTTCATATATAAAACAAATCTTTTGTGTTAAAATGTAGTGCTATTATTGTATCAGATGCGGAAATAGTCGAAAATTATAATTTATGTGTGTATCCTAAGAATTTGCCTAACGGTGTACCATCCAACACTTATTTAAATAAATTATCGAAAACCGTGGATCTACTAATGTATCTACTTATGTTTCCATTAGGACATCTAGATTGGAACTCTTATCATAACAAGAACCCATAAAATAAAAGTTAAAGCTTTATCTTATACAGTATCATTTACATTGCCTATCTTACAGACCAAACTCTATAAACATTCATCCATTTCCCTTTAGAAGCCTCACTCTGCAGCTTTTTTACATGCCTATATTATGATTAAACGAAACAGAATTAATTTTTTTAGACAAAATCAAAAAGACTGACGTATTGCATGTTATCAAGGACTTTTGGATCATGTAATGAGCAGTGCTTTAAATATTTCAGATATTTGTGAAAAAAAATGGAAAAATTAGTGGCTTTTTTATTTTGCCATCAACTTATGTTGGAAGACCTAGATACGTGCAACATCATTATCAGGATATTATGGCTATCATGGTAAGATTTGGAAAACTTGATTCGTTTATAAATATAACTTGTTATCCAAAAAAAAAAGAGAGTTGAAAGAGATATTAAAAGATTTTCAAAAAACACAACTCCAAATCACATTTCCAACATTACTGTTCGATTATTTCAAATGAAATCTAAATCGATTATAGATGATATTTGGAATGAAGATATTTTAAGTAAAATTATTACATTCGTTTACTTAATAAAATTTTAGAAATGTGGCTTGCCTGATGCACATCTCTTGATAACAGTACATCAGAGTAATAAGCTATTGTTACTAAAATATACATTTATAAATATGTATCCACTAAAATTCCATCTGAAAATAAAGAGTTACAAAGGTTCGCTATCAAACATATGCTTCCCAAGCATTATTCAGATAGTAACCTTTATTTTAATAAAAATTAGTGTTTGGCAAAAAAAATTCCTAAAAAGATTTTTATTGCAAACAACGTTGAGAAAAAATGGATATCTAGAGTATAAACGAATAAACAATGTCAATTATGATCACATATATAGAATAAAGAGCAGTAATATTAGATTTCCAGTGCATAGTTCTATGGTTAAACCTTATAATAATTTTTTGTATGAGAAATATGATGGTTACATAAATACGGATGGTGTGCATCAATTTAAACCTATAAATCGATTACATTCACAAGAAAAGTGATAGAGCATTTTGTAAACAGATGAAAAAAAACGATACTGATATACACCATGGAATTTTGCAATACTTAAAGGCTCAACAATTAAGTCTAATTAAAACAGCATGGCGAATTCAAGTATACCCTTTTTGCTGTCGAAGCCATACAGAAATTGTATTACATGTCCGTACAGAAAATAAAAACTTATTTTCGATCAAAACAAAATTGATGGAGCTATATTTAATTGGAACATGACATCTACAGCTTGGTTTTGATGAAATTATAGATACGGTCTTGCTATGTCTATGAGATATGTGAATATTCCAGAATAATATAGATATAATAATCAATCTAAAAATTGGATGAAACGTAAATATGTGAAAATAAACTCGCAATCAGTATATTAAATGTTGTTTCCGCAAAAAATCAAAGAAGATTTCTTTTAAAGCTTATTATCAACAAAGCAAAGGAGAAAATATCGTTTGTTTATTTGAAGACATATAATGAAATACTTTATGATACTTGTAAAGAAACTGCTATGTAAATCGGAACTAGTCAACCATGATTCTCATATTAAAAATGATTTTGAAGAAGCTTGTATAGTCATGTTACCATTTTCACTACAAGAATTTTTTGCTTGGTTTTTCGTGTCTGAAAATGTCCATGGAAATATGATTTGGAATAAATTAAAAATATTCTATGGAAGATTTTTCTAGGAGCAGAGATCATTCATCTTTCTTAGACCCTAACCAAATTTTTTATTATGACAGTTTATCATGTAAAGACATTTGATTACCCACTTAAGACAGTAAGGTAAAAGATTACTGAAAATAACAATACAATCGCAATTAACAGAAGAAAATTTAAAACACTTTTTTGTCAACTAAATCAAGATCAAGGATGTATGATTAAAAAATTGTAGGTTCTAATAAAAAGAGTTTTTTGGTTTCCGGTCCAGGGGGTCTGTTGAAATATTTTTGTACAAAACAATAATGTATTATTTTCTTCCATTAAACAAAAAAATTTTATCCTTGGCATGGACAGACGTAGCCTTCATCTTATTTTTCAAAGGAATAACAAGCCGTAGAACGGTTAAGTAAACCTTGGTTTTGAATATTAATAAAAGTGTTGTCTTAGAATAAGAATCAGATAAAAAAATTTAGGTAAAGCTGATTCTATTATATGGGATAAAGCTTCTATTATACCTTGAAAAAACATTAGATATTGTTAATCGTTTGTGACTTATCGAAAAATAGTAATATTCCATTTGGTGGTGAAATAATAACTTTACGTGGGGATTTTTGTCAAACTTTTTTTTTTGTTAAAATAAAAAAACATTTACAATACTAAAAGAAACTATAAAATCTATAAATTTATATCCACTATTCGAAATTTTAAAACTAAGAACTCGTATGCGTTCAATCGATGTAGATTTTATCTTTACTATTAAAAATAGGAGAAGGAAAAATTGAATCTTTCAAAATTGCAAACAAGTGTAAGACTAAGGGTGTTTTTCAGAAATTTTGAGTGATGCCAAGAATTCTACAGTTATTAACGTTATCTTGACATCCCAAAATAAATTTACAAATTCTTAAAATAATACCATTTTTAGTGACCGGAAAAACTGTGACTTATTATAGTGTAGTGTGCCGTACGATAGCATATAGCTTTACGTCCGCCCGCCCTTCCCTAGCCAAGGATCCTTTTAGACGGGGCAGTACATGGTTCGCAAGGGAAGAGGGAGCATGAAAAAGGAAGGGAGACTAGACCCAACGCTCGAGAGAGGCAGACGTATCCGCTTCGGTTGGAGAGTCGCACTTAGCTCTTCCCTCGGTCTCTAATTAAATGAAGAACTATTAACCTCATTCGCTGTGCACTTATTTCCCTATCACCATACAGAACGTAACCCCACGTAACAGTAACTTTGGTATCAGAGGTGGGATCGGTCGGAAATCTTTTTTTTCAATTTTCCTTTTTGGAAGCGCACATAGCTCAGCGTTGCGAAACAAGAAGTGAGTGCGAGTAAAAAGAAAAAAAGGGGAGCTACCTAAAATTAAAAGATTCTAAAAGTTGTTAAGCGTGAAAATACAGTAATAGTAATAAAAAAAAAGAAGTTAAAACAGACCAGGGACCACGTGGAAACAAGTCAGCGAGGTAACCTTAGGACAACCCGGATTGCAGTTTTATCATCAGCTACCGAGAGCGAAGGAGTAGGAAAGAACATCCCGAAACACCCGTAAAACGGAGCCAGGGACAAGGATCGAAGGAAAGAATGCAGATCAGTGCACTCATATTCATAATCTGGACGGCAGCAACCTGCTAAAAGAAAATATATTGTTACATTTTTCCCTTATGATCCCCGGGAATACATGACGAAGAGCCACTTATAGAATAGACCGAGAAACAAATCCTTATACTTATCCTGCAAAAAAAACGCATAAATACAAACGTATATATTATATATCAGTAGGCTTGCAGGATAAGATAATCAGCTGTGCTACTAGTAATAAATATAACAATCAAAGACTAACGCATCCCTAATAGACAAAAAACGCGGATACAACCCCTATTTGGAAGTTATTCGTCATAGAGCCCACGCATCAAAAAATTAATAATAGGTAAAGCAGGAAAATTCCGCTACTCACAGCCCCAAATACTATTTAAGAAAAAAGAGAAAGTTTGAGAAAACACGGGCGAAACGGTACGGTGACGCATAGCATAAATACGCAGTCATAACAAGAAAAACGAGAAAAACAAAATCTTAAAGTGAGAACGGAGCGCGACATCCGACCAATAAATCTAGGCTCTACACTAAAAGGGGACACTGGGTAATAAAAGAGGTTAGCCCGCAAAAGAAAACTCTTATTCTACATCAACAGGGAATGGCGACCATAGGACAAAGCACTGACTCGCACGGAAAGGGCTCGGAAAAATCCTTGGCCGATGACAAAATTTCAACGCATCAAATAGGTGAGGCAGAAAACAGGAAACAAAAACACATGGGAATAACAGACGAAGTTAACGCGAAAGACATACTAGGGCAGGACAATAGGACGACAACAGGCGAAAGACATAAGAAGGCAGGAATATCAATGAAAAGTGTATAGTGACTTCTCCCGTGGAAATAAAAAAAAAAAGCCCCACAGCCGCCGCAAACGAATATAACGGCAGCATAACACACACACTTAGACAATTCATTGACACCGACAACAGAAACTTGATAGAAATACTCTCAGACAATCAAACTCTCATAGAAAAGGAAAAAGTATGGGCTGACATAACAAGCACACTGTCGAGGAAGAACATGAGAAATCTGCAATTGTTGATGAACAGGGCAACCGCACGGACGGAATTCAAAACTGGACAACGGGTTAGGAGAGACCAGGCAACCTTAGCACAAACAATACAAGACGGATTATTAAATAGGACGAAATAATGACGCAGGGGTAAAATAGCCGCAATCCACGAGTAAGGACCGCAACGCAAGACATAGAGGGGCTACGGAGGATACCGACTACTGCATCACATAGTGAGGTCAGATTCGACGAGGCATCAGTATCATGAAATAGATACAACAGGGACTTGAACTATGAGAATGAAGACGAGGACGGAAACTTAAGATACTACACGACGATATACACTTAAAACCGACAGTCCCACTGCATCCCCAATCCCGAGAGAGCAATAACCAAGAGAGAGAGCATGACTTTACACGGCGATATATCGCATAGAACACGGCTCATTCCACCGCACCGCCCCAAATGCATGGCCGGTCGCAAGACCACAGCAGAACGCACTCACATCATTCAGCCATTTATCAGGAATAATACCTCTGTTAAACGGAGATCCGAGAAAACTAAAACTGTTCAAACAAATAATAAGAACAGTGGGTCATAGCATTGGGCCTGACCACGAAAAGATTTTTCTAGGTACACTAGGTAATAAGTTACGGGGACGAGCAGCGGCCCAATTTGCTACATGCATAACACTATACGACACAATAGAAGGCTTTCTATACGAGCTGGCAGAAACGTATGGTGGTTTGGAGCAAGTAGTGACGCTCATGGCAAATCTTAATGTTATTGGACAGTACAAACATTAGAGTGTCGAATGCTATATACTTAGGGTACAAGAATTACACAATAGAATAATAATGACGGACGATTCAAACCCAGACTTAATAAGGCAGGGGAAACACAGAAATAAAAATTAATATGGAAAAAGAGACAATAAAACCACTAATAAATAGACTACGCCACCCGCTCGATTGCAAAGTACTGAGCACAAACCCAAGATCACTACGAGAGGCCTCAGTAGCGGCACAGAGAATTAAAAACGAGCACAGACTCCGCGATCTAGTGCATCCGAGAAACAGGGCACACGTACGAATTGCAGAAAGCGTGCTGCTCGTTGAAAATGACAAATTGACATACCCCTTGGCAACCAAGACAATAGGAGAGTATAACCGCCTACAAAATGATAAAATATGTCTATACTGTAACAGACACGGTACACACCAAACGAGGAACTGCTAAAAGTTTTTATCACAAGCGAAAAATGGGAAAATAAACACCTTTGATAAAAGAACACAGATAGCACTGGCCTATGCCCAAGCATCATGACAGGACAGCTGCATATACTGCGGTCCCAGAAATCCCAACGTTAAACAGTGCCAAAATCTCCAGAACAACATAAGGAAAGATCAAGACAACAAGGCGCAGAGAAGAAACGGAGAAGCCGGGCGCTCACGCTATGACAACAACATAGGAGTTAACCCGATACAGCAAAGTTACACCAATGGACTAGATAATTATAAATAATAACTACGGAGCATACAATAGAAGCAATGGTAGACAAAACCGGAACAATAATAGAAATCAGAGATAAAGCCAAGACTACGGGGGGACCAACAACTATAACGTTTCGTATGGGGGCAACAATACACTAAATAGAAACAACGGTTATTCAAGAAACTATGGAAATAACCCTCATAGCGGTTACAACGCAAATAACACTAACGAGTACGGTAATCAACGAAAACACAGCCAAGATGGAAGCCCGTCGTATTACAGAGACCGGTCCGACAATAGAGGAAGCGACCCTTGCACGCAGCATTTAAACTCCCAGGACGCTTGTCGAGCTCCCTAAGCGTCAAGCGAGTTTCAAAAGTAGAGAAAGAGAGAAAAAAAACTCTGCAGAAAGAGAATAGAGCGGCTGAAGGAGACCGGCAGCAACCAGCAGTGTCATATTATGCAAGCATCGAAGGAAAATGAGTCGAAAAACAGGACATAAATGAGCGAAAGGGAGAGCCAAGAAATAATATCGCTAGAAGCAGACCCCGCAAGGATCTCAAAAATAGCTGAAAATAGAAATTATAATAATCCTGTTGACTTACAACCTTTTACTAACAGCCCAGGGTTCGAAAAGAAAGCGTGCAATAAAGAATCAAATGAGCCACTCCAGGTAGTAAAAATTATTAGTTCTTGGGTAGGACATACGCCACCCATAGTATGCCTATAGAGCTTTCAACTAAGAAACGAAAGCGCGAAATTTTACGCAGATACAGGTGCCAAAGTATTATTTATAAAAAAAAGTAGCCTTAAAGAAGGCTTACATATAAATTATAATGAGAGAGTGTCGATAATCGGCGTGACACTCGGAGCACGATGCACGTCCGAGACGGTAAAATTGACACTAAATGAGCTGACATGCACTCTGCATGTTGTTCCCAACGACTTTCCGATACAGGTAGAAGGATTGATTGGTAGGACATACTAAAGGAATACGACGGCCATGTATGCGCCAAAAATAATTAATTCGTTTTAAGTAGCACTGAAATACCTCAACAAGAGCCCGAGGCATTCAAAATTCGCGCAAGATCGAATCAAATAATTTTCGCGCATGTGAAAGAGAAGTATAAAAATATTTTAGTTGAATGGGTACCTCTGCAAAATTAAAATAAGGGCATTTTATTCGGTAATTTTATATCAAACAGCAACAACGACAAAGTTTACGCCGAATGTATCAATATTGCTGACAGATCAATAACAATTCTCGTGCATTACGTAGAATCGTTAGAATGTTAGATGATTCACGAGGTGGAACCGTACAGCTTCGATGGGGACGATGTTGAAGGCTTACAGGAGGCTATGATAGGATTATTTGATTTTAACCAAATAAATGGAAAACGTAGTCAAACCGAAAAAGACGATAAGCTGGAATATAAACGGTTTTTAATAAATAACGAAGCAAGGATAGAAAAAAAATTAAGACTAGCAGATACGACATGTTTTAACGAAGAAGAATTACGACATGTGCGTAAATGATTCGATTTTAACCCTTTTGTGTTAGGCTTCCACGGAGAGCCTTTAAAAGCGAAGAACGTGTTAAAAAATAAGATATCCGACAGCACTAAGACAGCAGATGAGCGTAAAACTGAATAAATTAGAAAACCAAGGCTTAATTAAGCCATCTACGTCACCATACAACTCCAACCCATGGATAGTCCTAAAACCCCCCCGGCCAAATGGAGAAAAATGTTGGAGAGTTGTAACAGATTTGAGATTGCTTAATGGAGCAACAGTTGGTTCGTACCATCCACTACCGTTTCAGAATAATATTTTAAATCATCTCGTATCCGCCCACTACATCACCGTCGTAAATCTAAAAATGGAGTTTTTTAAAGTCGAAATAGACCAGAAAGACGTTCATAAAACAGCCTTCTCAGATCCAGACAAACACTACCACTATAACCGCATGCCAATGGGATGTACAGATTCACTAAACATATTTGGGCGTGCAATAACATTAGGACTAGCGGGTCTTTAAGGATATGTAATAGAGTTTTATAAGGATGACATAATGGTTTTGGCAAAGACAATAAAAGAACATGGATGGAAGTTTAAGAGGATGCTAAAATAGTTAGCAGAAAAAAATTTCACAATCGAACCAAAAAAGTGCAAATTTTTAAAACATAAGGCGAAAGTATTAGGTCACATAGTCGGCAACAGACAAATAAAAACAAATCCTAAAAAAATTAAGTCCGTCAAAAACTATCCAAGACCTACAAACGCAAAGAAAATTAAACAATGTTTAGGTCTCACGGGATCTTTCCGTCGTTTTATGAAAAATTACCCGAAAATAGCAAAACCGATAGCGAAACTTTTACAAAATATTGCGGAATTTAAGTGGCAGGAACCTTTACAAGAGGCATTTGGCACTCTCATTAACGCTATGTGCACTGAGCCTGTATTCTTAGCGATGGACATGAATGAGCCATTTATAGTTACAACGGAAGCATCAGACTACGCGATAGCCGCAATGTTAAGTCGAGGAAAAATAGGCGTAGACCACTCTTGCGAATACGCATAGCGCTGTCTCAATGGTAGCGAACTTTGCTACCCAACGTACGACAGAGAACTGCTCGCCATAGTCTACGCCACGGAGCAATTCAAATTATACCTGTACGGACGAAAATTTACAGTAGTTACCGACCACGAGCCTCTGAAACACTTCCACACATCGAAAAAACTGGACCTGCGATTTACGAGACTAAAGGCGGAATTACGTGGATACGAATTCGACGTTGTCTATAGGCCCGGAAGAATTGACAAAGCCCCTGACGCATTATCGCGCAACCCGACCCTATAAGAAGGAGAGAAAAATCCCGAATTACCGGGCAGAGAGTTATACGAACTCGCAGAGGGACAGGAAAAAAAAAGATGTTGTGACACAAAGGCTCCTCCAGCAAGGATATACATGATTCACAGAAGACGGGAGAAAAATATAATAAGAAAAAGCAGTAAAAAGCAAATAGAAATTTACGATTTAGACAAGTCGAACAACGAGGTAAAGAAAAAGAAGCGCCGGAGAAATAGCAATTTAAGCGAATACAAGCATATAATGATTCCACTGCTGGACGAAGAAAGATTCCAATTATACAAGACGATCCAGATATCAATAAAACAGAGAGAATTTAATATATCAGACATATACGCGTACATATGGCCAGAACATGAATACACGGCAATAAATAAAGAAGATGATACGTATATGCCGAATACGGCCGCGGAAATCCACAAATAAAAAAATGGCACAATTTGTTCGTCTGCGCCCATATATAACCTATAAGAGAAATCAAAGGGCATCACACATGCAAGACATGACTAATCATGGATCAAGATATAAAAAATCTAAAAGAATGTACGATCAAAGAAGCCAAATTATTTGAGACATACTGGATAAGGTTGCACGCCTAACCAATGGGTATTCTCGACAAGACAAGAGAAACAACTTTGCATATTATGCCCAGAAATGGGGCACAAGACAATTAAATTAAAGGACACAGGTATACTCAAGTTAGGTAAAGGCTGCACAGCACATAGCACGGAAGTGCATCTGGCCGATCCGACGGAAATAGTACATGAAGTGGATATAATCAGTTTCGGAAGAAACACAATAAACATTAACGAAATATTGTCAACACTCAAGTTGACCAATAAGGGAGACGTACTAGAAATAATGGTGTACGATGGCCTGAAAACTATCAACAAACAGAGCTACATGGAATTAAATACACTAAAAGAAGGGACGGCAGTTATAGACACAATAATACGAGCACACACACTAAGTGAGACTAGATAAATGCAAAAGGAAATACGAAATTCCCGACGGGGAACATACATTTTGATGGCAGAAGTCATAGCCATAGTTATAATGGGATACTGCGCCCTGAAGTACCTAGTGCAATGGGGGGTTCCGCTATTAATACTCTACAAGTTACCTACGCACAGCCGAAAAAGACGGAACGACCAGACAACCAACGAAGAAACAGTAGCAGAACAAAGCGACGGCACACTTCACGAAGTACAGCCTAATCAGCAAATAACAAATCAAACAAGAAAAATTACTACACAAGCGACGAAAGAGACCGCTGCAAAAACTGCCGCAAATAATGCCAACCCTGAACAGAAGCGGTCAAGCCACACCGAGCGACAACTAACAGAGACAGAACCTCATAGGTATCTAAAAATAGCGTTAATCTTCCTCACAAGTATGCACATATAGATACATACATGAGAAAAAAAATTATAATGATAATAATAAATACATAAACTAATGAATGAGAGAAAAAAAATAAACAAGATGGAACATATAAACACATATATTAATAATAATAATAATGATGAGGGAAAAAGAAGAACAAACGAACATCGTTCCTGGTACGTAGACATATTTGTTGGTGCAGGACATTATCAGTACAAATCAGTCCATCTTCGCCTTGGGCGGTTCCGACCAGGGATGAACCCAGGCTTGACCTAGATCGGGGAGTGGAGGTCGACCGGTGACATAAACGGGCGATGGAGCATCTCCAATGGTCGCGACAAGAGACAACTCACCACCGTCTACGATCACGAACCGTCCACGAAACAGACTTCAAACCTGGAAAAAAAATATAACAATGAGAAACAAAAAGAAAAAAATGCAGGATAGACTAATTAAGGACACTTACGCGAATATCCGGGTTCCGCTCCAGTGGATAGTCCGCGGATACCAGCACGGGCACATCAGCCACCACGACTGTGATTGGGCCGTCGCAACCGCACCCAAAGCAGATGGATTAGCTCACCCCACCTCTAGCGTTGGGCAGTACAACGGGACGGCTGCCCCGAGAGACCTAGCAGGCCGCACCGACGCTGCAGAATGAGATAGGGCTATATAGATGAGGCTGCTGGGATAGTGGACGTTGACGCCCCAACATCCACCACGGAACACGAAACGCCGCACCGGTAAAAGTGGCGTCTCGACAAGCCAGCGAGTCACGGTCACTGGCATGGGCAACTCAAAATGCCGATAGGGGTCAGCGATGACTCGGACTCCCAGCTAAAAAAAAGATACAATATATAGACAAATATATAAACAAAGGGACGGTACAAAACTTACATAGCCGTGGCTTGGACACAGTTCGCGGGCCAATGTCACCGGGCCGCCCGCACCGCACATCACTAGCTGGCCGTCGGTATCCACGGTGCGTGAGACTGGCACCTCGCGGCAGACATACAGCCGTACAACCTACAAGTAATAATAATAATAACAGTAAGATAAAACTAAGAGACAAAGAGGAAAAGAATTGTTGGAGGAAAATATGTAGATGTAGTCACAATAAAAATGGAAAACAACGAGCACAAATTTTACTTACACGCTGGCACCCAGAGCGCTGGCACTCCAGATGCTCAACAAGCACGGGACCCTGGCGTACACCACATGTCGGCCCACGCTCGGAACCTGTCACTTAGGTGGGACAGGCCAACCTGCACCAACGATAGGGCCACAATACATTCGACGATCACGAGAACAAATTTAGCGGATAACATTTTGCACGACCTACCCGGAACGAGGTCAAGAAAAATATTGCCAGGAAAAGCAGCGAATGAAAAAAGGGCATCCTGCAAAAATCCTCCACAACCCTGTCCACGCCAGTGCTTAAGGAGAAGGAAACATAGGGAGGCATTGACACGAAATACATGACACGATATAAAGCACAAGGGCAGGAAGTCCAAAACATCGCAAACAAATGATGGGACCACACGTTCCTACACTCCTTCTATCAGCATCAAAACACACTTAAGCACGAAAATACGAGTACAACATGCGGCAGCGACTTTAAAGGGATTGGGGAATTTCCGACACCAACAAGTACTTGGAACCTCTCTCCCTTTTTTTCAATTTTTCTCAGCCCTGGAACGAGCCACGAAAAATTTGCATCGAAACTTTTTATTAATAACATTTAACGGGGAAAAAACGAAGTATAAACCTGGAGTTTCACAAAAAATTTAATTCTTATTCGGGTGCATTGGGAAATAGAAGGAGGAAGAGAAAGTTGATAAAATTTTTTGTAACAACAGCACAATGGCTGTACACACAACATGCGGAATAAGTTAATTAATAAACGGTCAATGAGTTTGTATTTAAAAACCCTTGAATTGTTTATTAGTTTACATAACCATCTCTTGCATAAATTAATAGCAAGAAGGCGGAGCATGAATAAAAAAAAATAATGTTAAAATACACAATAATAAAATGAAAACAAAATCTAGTGATAATGCCGCAATAAAATATTAATTATAATGTACATATTACTGTAATAACGATAATGGCATCAAAAACGTAGAAACATAATGTAACTTACGCATACAAAAAAAAAGCAAAAAAAGGTGCTGGTGAATAGGAAAAAAAATAGGATGAAATAAAAAAAAATACGATTTATAAAAAATAACAAATACAAATGTGATCAGTGAATTTCAAAGAAAGTATAAAAGGCAAAAATTGAGAATACAAAATATAATAAATCACTTTAATTAACAATTTTTACATTGGCTAATAACGATATTTACACATAAAAATTATTTTTAGCAACCATGAGCTCAGTTACAGTCTCTTCATTACCATCCTTACAAACAACTCTTGTTTTATTACCCTCAAAAGGAAAAAATTGAAGAAAGAAGAAAAGAGGTTCACCATCGTTCATCCTAGAAGACCGGTAATCTTTTCGCTAATCTAGAAAAAAGAGCGGACTATAGTCCAGCAAAGCAAGGTTCAACAATTATAGATCGCCATAATCACGGGAAGTTCTGGATAAAAAAAGTTTTGATCGAACTTTAAACGAGATAAAGTACAGGAAAAAATGTAGAAACAAGAACACACATCATACGTACATACACGAAGGGGAAAAATACTGTTTAAAAAGGTAATATCTGAGTGAGTCTCACGAACGCAGTAAGAAGGCCCTAAACAGATGCGCCGGGGTACGATCAAAAAAGGCTCACAGCGACTTACTCATAAAGCACTCATAAATTGACACACAGTCGAAAGCAATCGATCAATTTTACGACCAGAGCAGCGAACTCCATCAAGATGCTGTCGAACGAGCGAATCAGCCTCGCAGAAGAGAAAGTTTAATAGAAATTTTCTTTAGATAATACAAAACCTCTATCAACTACCAACAAAATACAACTGACCTATTAAAAAGAAAAAAAGTACATCTTTCAACGCCCACACAGCTGTATACACATTTTTCCTTCCTCCAATAAATAACAACAACCCTAGAATAACTATCAGTGTCGTACATGGACATCGGGCAGATTAAATGAGAGATGATCACGTACGCAATCAACACATCGTATAACATCTAGTTAAATTAGCCATGTAAATAGCGACGCAGCATATAAGAACAATTGTATCAATAATAATGAAATAACAAAATCAATGGAAAAAAAAGATTATTTATAAATAAACAAAGGGTTGAAATAAATTAATCTAAGAATACTGTGTAAGTGGAAGTGCCAAATAAAACGGCGTAGAAAAAGAAATTAATGAACGAGATCTAGATACATATTGTTGCAACGCCGGCATGCTGGGTGCAAAGATAGTAGCTACTTTACGCTCCTTCTCTTTCTCCTTACTCGCGAAAATAAAAGTGCCTCTTTCAGGGGGGCCCCTCTCTATTGAGCTGTTATAGATTGTTCACAGGTAACAGTCGGCACGGACATAGCCGAGCCCACGATAAAAGGCGGCCGACAATAGCATTACGCTGGGACCGATCGTCATTCAAACGCAGGTACACCAGTCCAGCAATAAAACTCGGGAGCAGAGGGTCACTGGACGTAGGCCAACAGCTCGACGGCAAAAAGCCATAAACGAGAAACTAATTTCTCTTAAATGCAGTACAGCCTTACAACGACACCCTAGATTAAAATAAAAATAATAATAGGGATCACAATATTATTAATAATAACAATTAGAGAACTAGCATACTAAAATAAAAACCTATATTTTCGTGACGATATTAACGAACAAAAAAAAAAAAAAAAGAAGAAGGCGCACAGGCAGGTACATGAGTCTTGTGAAATTTATTGCTACAATGTTACTTATACTAATCAATTATCATTTAATGCATACTACTAACTGGATTGTGATATTACACGATCGAGCGTAAAAATATACTAAATTTTGATTAATAAAATGAAGGGAAAAACATCCCATATCGAAATTATGATATAACCTTAACACATATGCTTATTGTTATAAATATTATAAAAGAGGAAAAAGCGCTGCACATACAGAAAAAAATGTACACACGATACAAATAGCATGACCCTTTGAGGAAAAGAGGATCAGCAGAAAAAGACTACCTCGTTACTTTTTAATGGAAAACAGCTAGAACACAAACAACAGGACCAAAACATTACTCAAACACCCACCCTCAACATACAAGGAGATCGCCGTCAAGGACGACGCGGACGTCGTTGCAGCCTGGAACGTGTGACGTACTATAGCATATAGCGAGAGCCCTCATGGAAAGGGTAGTACATAGTAGGCAAGGGGAGAGGGAGCCAGGAGAAGAATGGGAGTCCAGACCCGACGCTCGAGAGAGGCAGATGTATCCGCTTCGGTTCGGGGCTCACACTTGACTCTTCTCTCGGTTTTTAATTAAATAAAGAACCATCAACTTTATTCGCTGTACATCTATCTCCCGATCACCATACCGAACGTAACTCCACGTAACAGTAGATTATGCGACTTATAAAGGAGTTGATAAAAACGATTACAATATATACATAAACGTTCCAAAGGAATATTTAGATTCTATAATAAAGATCTTTCTCCTTACCAACTTAATATGAAGATAACGCTATTCAGATATTGAGGTAAAACCTGTGAACTAATGAAGGATTATGCAACGGAACAAGACTCAGAATAATCCAATTATTTGAGTCCAGCATCAAAGCAGAAGTTGTTACAGGTAAGAAAATTGGAGATAGAGTAACTATTTCAAAAATAATATTGAACACTAGCACTTGATTCTTTTTAACATTTCTTTTATATAGAGAAAAATTTTCCTTGTAACTAGCTTTTTCTATGACTATCAATAAGTCACAAGGTCAAAGCATCGATGGATTAGGTTTGTACCTAAAAAGCTACGATGTTTTCGTGGTCAATAATATGCTGCATCATCAAGATGCAAAATCCTGAGTGTATTTTCATACAGAATAAGTAAGATGATTCTTAAGGAATAGAAAATATAGTACGGGATGAAATCTTCCAATGATATCAAATCAAAAATGAAAATGTCTCTGTTAATTTATTATATCATTTGTAACAATAATAGAAATTTGCTTTTAAATAAACTGTACAGTAAAAAAAATAGTTTATCATACACTCGTACTCTAAGCACGGCCGAATGACTTGTAACATCACAGATTTCTTAAATATCAATAAGAGAAAAAGAAAAGAAATCTTCCCTTATTTTATAAAGGGACTGTTGGGGAGGGGCTTAAGCGATTTTTAAACGTATTTTTAAATAGAGCATACGTAGGGCGTCGTATGAAGTGTAAGGGAAGTAAGGGGTCGGTGAGGTCTTTAAAAGACACTTAAAACTGTGGTGGGGCTGTGGCGCGGGCGGGCCGTTGAGGGGGCCTAAATAGTTATTAATAACGGAAAAACAATAAAATTTTCCGTTCTTCTGCAGGGGGACTCTCGGGGGGGCCGCATAGACTGTAGGAGTGAAAATAAAAAAGTTTTGGGGGCGTGGGGGCACGTAAAGGGGTGATAAGGGCGTAGGGGGTTGTAGGTGGGCATGGAAGGCCAGTTATACTTCAAAATTAGGGTGATGATTAGCTTATTTTTACCATAAGTTATGCATACATGTAAGTATGTGTAAAGTTAATGTTGAGCGTCGTGGCGGGGCATGGGAGAAAGGGTAAAGGGCTGTTAGGGAGCGCAATTACTCCAGCCCTACACGAATATTTTCTGTAGTATAGGAATACATGTAAATATATTTATTCATACATACCTACTAACAGACATAACTGTAGATTTGTACGCTTTAATAGTCCATTTATATTAGTATTTCTATCTGTACAAATCAAGACAACGTAAGCATAAGTGAACACACTCCTTTTAATTATGCAGCGAATATTCTCACTTGCATACAAATACCTTTGACTATTTAAAAATTTTTTAAATATTCTTATAGTATTTTCAATTATACGAATAGACATTTACTAGTCAACGTATAACTTTTCGCTTTTTTATACATTTCAAAATCTTAAGTATGGCTTTAGAAAATAAATTTACCTTATTATACTGAAAAAACCATTTAGAAGCTGAAAAAAATATGATTACTAATACATACGTAACATGATGATGCGATCTAGAAGTATTGTATTGAATTAAAATAACTCTGATAACCAAAACCATTATTAAAAATTTATTATGACTCTTTATCTTGTCTTGTGTGATATATAGTCAGTTACTTACTCTTATGAGTACATTTAGTCATTTTACACATAGCAATGCCATTTTTGTAAACTTTCTAATTAATAGATAATGTCATTCTGTTACATCGTGATCGTTATTTATAAGCAACGCTTTACGATTGATCTTGTGATCATCATGATGTTGTTCGCGACGCGACTACCGTAGATATACTTCTGAAGAGGTCAACACGGGTATCGACCAAATATAAAAGTATTTTATTAATGAACGTGCTCCCCTATCACCATGTTGTTGCTATTTACACCCATATTGTATTTATTTGTACATGATTGTACATGTGTTTTTATTTCATCGTCAATTTACTAGAAGACTACAGCCTTTCTTTACACAGTGCATTCACGATTAAATATAGTTCATCATCAGACTATAAGTCTACTTATAGTGAATGTAATTATTTAATTTTTTGTCTATTTTTAAATGATTTTTGTAATAAGTATAATTTTTATTGTACTGATAAAAGAGACAATAAAAATAATATTGAAGTGTACAATGTAGTGTATCAGAAAATAAGTGCATAATATCTGATGAGAACGCGTTTGAAGCTGACAACATTATTGCGGAGAAATAAATAATTTTTGTTTTTGAAAACAAAACGGGCCTCCAAATAAAGTTTTATTATACGTTCTTATAGATAATTAATAATATGACACGATTATGTAATCGTATGACATATTAAAAAAATAATTTCGAGGGGTGCACATTGATTTTAAAATTATAATTATTAAAATTTTAGAAAATTTACGCAGTTACATTTTTTTCTTCCATCCCGGCATGATTAAAGTAATGTAAAAAAAAATGATAGCAATAAATAAAAATGTATCAAATGTTTTAAATCAAGCGCATTATTGAGTAATAAACAGCGTCTTCCAGTGAAAAAATATCTAGATTAAAATTCATTTTTCCGAAAATGAATTTTTTACATATAGGCATAACGCAGAAGTTACTAATAATGTGATAATGACAAGAAATCGGCTTATGTCTCCGTCTAATGGCATGGCTTGAAACTCTAAAAAAATCTAAAATGATGGAAAATAATCAAATGCATGCCAAAAATAGAATTTGCGCCGAAAGTTCTAAAAAAATTAAAGTTAATACTAATTTTACTTTATTAAATGGCTTGCATGGGTATGCAAGCGATGAATTTGAATTATATCGAGTACCTTGACATCAAGATGGGGGTACTCTTTTTCTTTCGGCTCCTTTTTTGTAATTATAAACCATCGATGCCGTAATTTTGCACAATAAAAATTAGTTGATAATTTTCAACAGTGTAAAAAAATAACTTTATAATAGAGCATGACAAAATTTGTAATTCACTATATTTTTAATATATTGCCAATAATTAACAAGAATGAAAGAATGTGCCCGAAGTGTGGATCGAATCCGCGATATCCTGTTTACTTGACAGTTTCTCTGCCAATCAAGCTACCATGGGACTGCATATTTCACACTGTAATCTAAGATTAATTTTTTGTTCTCGTGAAAAAGTTATTTTTTATCCAAAGCTTGATTTATATTTATATATAAAAGAATTTATATGCTCGCTAACAAACTTTATTGTATGAAAAGATTTAAACAGGTATATAATATCTTTTGAAATTAACTCTTTTTATCTTTTAATTATAATAAAA
>JAPYYV010000709.1:0-31830 GCA_030522625.1 Copidosoma aretas
CCTCGGCAAGAAAAATAATATACGAGACTCGGGCACAAAAGTAAAACAAGCGCGCCCTTCGGGCGCTCAATTTTTTACTTTCTGCCCTAGTGGCGTAATTTACTATTATCTACTTTATTTAATTTACAAGATGTTCATCTCTTTTGCGAGGAATTATATAAATAAATGAACATTAACTGATAAGAAAATATTGGTATGGCATGAATATTTCCTGTTGTTTCCACTAAGCTGAAACAGGTCACATCTTGGATAACAGCTTCATAGTTTTTCCATAGTCGATAAACCGAGTTCTTAAAATACTATTATGCATATAATCACTTAAAAATATATATTTCACGGCTCTCTCTATATTTTACGATGATATAAATACAATTAAACTAATATAACTTTTTATCGTTTCAAGAAAACTGAAGGTCATAAAAGTAATCATATAAGTCACGAATAATTCAATGAACAATTTTTTTCTTTGTTTGTGACCGAACTATAAGTAATTTTATCAGGAAAGATATTATTATCCGTAGTATGAAAAGATCTAAAGGTGTGTATTTTAAAATATGAAGAAGTAATTGAGCAGTAATAATCCAAGCTATGTTCCCCTTTATGATATCAATGAGCTTATTGACGTTATCGATCGTAAATTTCTAATTAGCTTATTTACTCCAGTCCAATTTTTTAAAAAGCAACCATGTTATTCAAACATATCTAAAAATGAATTAGCAAAGCCATGCTTTGAATTAATATTAAACGGAATTTTGTTTCTGAAGTAGCATAACATATCAGATTCTCGAATCACCCGTAGAGATTTGATCATCACAATTATTAAGATTGAACTATGATTTGCTATTTTACTGCTAATGGCTATGAAGAGCTTGAACATGACTGTTTTCGTCGGTAAGATACAAAGGTATATTTATTGTAATTTCATTGACTATTACCAAGCCTAAATAACTAACCTAGGCTGATGTAGCTAACAGAATCAAAGGATTTTCTGTAATCTAAATATATTTAATCAACTGGCCAAACTTGACCTGATGCGTTCACAATATAGCCAGTATACCTCGAAATTGTATGTGTCCATAGATTCTTAGAATTACGCTGTTTTTGCAGTGATATTTTTAAGATACAATGTGGACTTTGTGTTGTTACATCCTAATAATCTTTATCCTTGCTTATAAACTTCACACTTCCAATTCTTGGAAAAGTAGATAATCTTAGCATCTTATATGAGGTACGCAAAATTGGCGCAGAAGTAAATCGGCTATATTCACAAAATGGGGGATTTGTATGAAACTATCAAGCTTATTGGCATACCATTCTTCATAAGTGTTGAAACAACAATAAATTGGCAGTACAGTGTATATAATTAGTAACACCTTCTGGTATGCGCAAAAGAGTTTTTCATTTAGAATGATGATCAATAAGATCTTCTACAATTATAAAAAGTCTTCAAAAAGGGTACCCTAAGAATTCAGCTATTCTTAGACCTTCGATACTATACTTGTACAATAATAATCTTTCTCAATGATAAAACGATGCTTTTAATTCTCAAGAAGTATTTTTGTGCATAAACAAGGTAACTCAGGCGTACTTCAATCAAATTCCAAATAAAGAAGAAGAATATCCAGCGTATAGTCTCTACTTTATATTTTTCTGACCTTGGTTAAATATTGGTACAATACACCAACTTCGAAGCAAAAAATCTATTAATATGACTCTCCATCAACCCATAACTATGAAGAAAATCTTCTGGCTAAGCTTCGAGGAATTCAAAATCCCAATCATCCACAGAGCAATCGAACTAGTCTACAGCGATCGAAGGAATAAAATCACACCAAAAGCCAGCCAACATCGCGATGAAAAGGTCATAGCTTAGCATCGGGGGTTTGGGGGTGGGGACGAGCTCAAAATATCATGCAGATTAAGTGCAAACGCGGCGTAATTCCGTAACACACGGGGACTCCCCGATCACTCAGCTCCCACCGATGAACATCATTGGCTTTCAAAGTCAAACATCACGTGCAGCCCGGGCGCATAGAGGTAAAAACATATAGGTACCAACCGCAGCCATCATCGTACACGAGCGCTGCTGGCGAGGAAATCGATCGCTTATATACCCACTCCTTTCAAACACACCCTCCACCTCCCCTTCCCTCCCTTCTTACTGAAATGCTCTCTCGACGGATTATGCTTCCATATTTCGGCAGAGCAGCATTAGCTCCTGGCGTTCCCTCGCCCCCTGCTTTCGCACGAGAAATTGAGAGCCAAAGAAAGAGACTGGGGACTTAGCCTGGATTATACGCGATTTTCCCTTGGCATCGATGTGTGTATGTGTGTGTTTGTGTGCGCGGCTAAGCAAGTGCGACAAACCTTTTACATCAAGGATACGCTCTACTTGCCACTGCACCCCCGAAAGTGCGTTTGTCCGGGTTTTCATGTGTGGGGCTGTATTTCGTGTGTTCATGTATGAGCGACGAGTGGCTAACTTTTGAACCCGTCTCGCAAATAATGGTTGTTTGAGATATTGCATGGCCAACTGCTGATGTTTGCTCTTAAAAATATTGTCAACATTTGTCTCAATGGCCACGATCGATCAAGAGGGGGACTTTATCATATACATACGGTCGTGTTCTTATTTCTCGGTTCTTATTTCTAGAACGAGTGGGCTGATATTGTGATTGTTGAATGAATTTGTTACGATGATGTGACATTGTTTTAAAAATTGATAGCTAATTATCGTTAATTTGATCACGTTCAATTATGTATCGTTGGAATTTTTCAGAATATATAGTAGGAAACAGTCTATTGTTAAGTTCAAAACCAATTCTAGATTAAAACATTAAAATCACTGGATTGCAAGATTGCAGATTTGGTATCCTTGATGCGTAAACGCCTCTGGGGCCTATTTTTAGAACATACAGGATTATTAATAGATCATATTTACGAATACTTCAGTTAACGACTTCATGAAAACGGAATTATTATACTTCGAAAAAGATGAATCACATATTACTAATTTATAAAGGATCTTGATTCTGGAAAACTAGGGATGTGCATAGTTATACCAAACTCATTATAAATGTATATCATTTTGGAGTCATTACGTTATTTCAAGGAAAAATGTAAAATTGGGGTTGAAAAAAAATTAAATGTGTCAAATTAAGGCTGATAATCTCTTTTTTTAATTAATGTTGAATTCGAGCTGGGTCATTATTTAGTCATTGAGTATCATTCACTAATTCGTGTCGAATTGGAGTAGGTTTCCAAGGTAATTTTTACACAATTCATATATCAACCTACTTAGACTCACGCATATTTTGTGATGATTTGTTAATATTATTCCGCTTATATACTTGATTATAACTCGACCTAGAGTATCAACAACTTTATCAGCTGATACCTAATGACTTTTGTGTTTCTTATTGGTCTATTTTGTATGATGGATTACAGCTATTGTCTATTGTGCGAACTGCAAACAATTTAGGTTGATTCTGACCAAGCTATCCTCACTGCTGTTTGCAAGGTTTTGTATGACGCAAACATCTGGGGTTGTCAATTTTATTTGGGCCAGTGATGGTGGAAAAAATACGAGAACTTGGTCTGAGGAGGGCATATGCATATAAAACAATAATTTCTGAGGTGTCGAACTGTCTCTACGCATTCTTTGGACTGGCATTCTTAGATCAAAAGATTATTGAAAAATGTTTTACAAATGCTTTGATAACGATACATCCATAACTTAAACATTTTTGCGATCATATTGTACATAATTGTACTATAAAAGGAGATTAATATATACAACAATTGATGTGACGTTTTCTAGTAGCCTTTATTCATCAAACCTGAAAAGGTAAACAATCGTGGAATTTCTGTGATATATACAAACAGAAAAGTCACGGAAAAAATAATTTTTTGTCTAACCCGAATTAAAATATAATTTGAAAACACAATAACCAAGTCCCAATTCGACCCTAATTAAAAAAGGAGATAATCCTTTTTTCCCAATTCCAAACTAATTAATCGGTTATCTTCCAACCAGCATAAACTAGACGCTGGTCATTTTTAGTATTCTTTATTATGATTGATCGAGAATCAAATTTTTTAGAGACAATTACCTCACACAACTGTTTAGAGCCACTCAAATCAAAGATCAACAGTCATATGTCAAGATAAGGATTCTAATACAAAAGACTGGAAATCATTAATTCTTCAAACGACTCTACAAGTTTTGCATTACAAACCCAATGTGACAATTATTTCTACATGAATCAATACAACGATCTGATTCTCGCATGGAGTTCACAAAACGTCGCCCTTATTTTACCACACCTTAATGGCGGTGTTTTAATAAAAAAAAAAAATTTTCGGGTAATAAATCTTTTAATAAAGCTCTCGATCCAAGTAGGGAAAAAATAAAAAAGAACGGCACCGGCCATGAGGGGATGAGATCACCAAAGTCAGCTATCAAGGCAGGGCAAGAGCCGTGGCTTTTTCATTTCCTCGGGCCGCTCATCGCCCATATCTTTCCGCAATCGCATAAAGAAGGACAGGCAAACGAGAAGGAGAGCGAGGCAGAGCGTTTGGCATCCCCCTAAGCAAATGGGAAAGACTCGTTTGGCAGAGAGGCAGTCCTCGAACTGAAAGTTCTCTGAGGCTCCTTGTTTTCCCGTTTCTCGTCAAAGAGGCCAAGCGTGCAGCAGTGGGTGGCGGTACGTGGTACGGGTGTACAACAGCGCAGGCTGAGAGCATCACAGGTATAAAGAAGAGGGTAATCATTGCTCGGGTCAGCAGTTGGAGCGACGTTGAACGCAGAGAGGCGATGAGGGAACGACGGCGCGTGAAGAGTAGCTGCTGAAGTAGTGGTAGTAGCAGTAGTAGTGGTAATAGATACAAGACTGACATTAGGGTGTATTTTTTTTCCTTTCCTTTTTTTTCAAAAAATTAGACCCTCCTGCTTTTGCTCTGCATCTATTATTGCTCCGTGAGCGATGTATACTCAGGCCTGCCGATGCGCTCTTTGCATGTAAACGTACCCATGCACACACACTCACGGATACCCTCGTCTCTCGAAAAGGGCGGTCTTCTTGCCTCCAGCGATTTCGAGCAGCGAGCACTGGAGAAAGACACCGGCTGCCCCGCTCTCCGAAAAAATGACGAGTCTCCTCCTCTTGTAATTAGCCTTTGATTCGTCGCTCTTCATTTTGACGCGCCGGTGCGCAGCTCGGTGCGCTCCAGAAAACGGGTCGAGAATTATGCGCCCCCCCCCCCCTTCTCTCTTTTTCCCCTCTTCTGGCCGAGTGGAGCGTACGAGGCTCGTAATTGTGGCGAAAATATTAGAAATGGCGGGAGAGGACTGAATATGTCGAATATAGGCAGGTTGTGCCGAGGGAGGATTGGTTCTTGGTGGGTATGGGTGTAAGTGTGACCGCAATTGAAGTGGAAATCTGCCTCGTCGGCCTGAATTACTCTGTGACGCCAGCAGTTTGTGTACTTGATCGAATTAGTTGGTAGATGAGGCTGCAGTGGGCGCACGGGCCTGGTAAAATTTTTTAATTTATTAAAGATAGTCTGGACTCGGTTGAAAAATCTTACTTCATCAATTAGCGTGGACTTTGTTTGCACTTTGTATCCATGTAACATAATTTATTGTAAAAATAACTATTTTATTGAGAAAAATAACATGAAATTCGGTCCTGAGTCCTGACATTCCAAAGTATCAGATGTCTCGCTTGTTTGACGTCTAAATTTTCGTCTTTCGCCTTAATCGCTCTTTATAATATCTAAAGTGTGCATCAATTCTTGTTTCCCTAATCATGTTCGGACTGCCCTTAAAGGTATTGCTTAGTAACTCTTTAAATAGAAACTTATTTTTGATGACATGATAATTCCAACAAGGATCCTAATGTTTATATGATAATAGCGTTATCGTACTGACGTTACGGTCCTGCTGTAGAATAGATAGAACCACGCCACGTATTTTACAGCACAACTCTAATAAACTTCCATATTCCAGACTCATTGGAACCCGATTTTCCTCCACCCGAACATCCTGTCAGGGGGAGCGAAAAAAATTGAATTCCAGCCTGCGCCAAGTTCCCCACAACGCGCAGCCAGTCGAGGGCCCCAGATCCCTTCAAGCTCCCTCGTCCCCCGTAAGGATCCCACAGGGTTATTAGAGCCTCGTTGCGTCGAGCTCCCCTCACCGTCCTATCATCATATAGCAAAATTCGCAGCAGGAGAGAGGGCGAGCTAGAGATGAAAAATACAAAAAGAGGAGAGGCTCATCCGCGTTTTTTGAGGCCTCCCGGTGCGAGCTAAGTTGATGGCCCTCAACGGGGAGCTGCTTCCTTCCTCGTAAGGGAGCGGGAGAGGAGTGGTAAAAGGAGGCCTGGCTGGTAGCTGGTTCACCATCATCGTTGACAGGAGGAACGATGACGAGGTCTTCTCCTTGTCCATGGAACAGCTCGCTGCTCTGATTGCGCTTACCTCTTGTAGCGAACTCCACTTGCACTCCTCGTGCTTCTCGGCTGTTGAGGATCCTCCGACGACTCTCAGTAGAGTTGTACGAGAATATATCTACTCCTGTCGCCACTGATATTTTTGCACTTTTTTTTTTACTTAACTTGCCAACAGTCAAATGTTTGGATTACACTGTTACCATTAGGCTCGAGGATTTTCTTGGGACGATAAAAAATCACGAGGGCTACTTGTCAGTTGTTTCCTTTTTTTATAGTCTTGGTTCTCTTTAAAAGGGTGAATTAAGACGTTAATATTTTCTTAATTTTAACGAATGTTATAATTTAAAGTATTGGGATGAATCAATGGGAGATCATGCTAACTGAGATGGATTTGGGAGGACATGGATTTGAAGGAAACTATAGGATAAGGTTTTACGTCAAATCATAAAAGAAGTCAAGGTCTACAACATTTTGTCCACCAAGTGAAACCTTAGCGATTAAAAAAAAGTCCGTGATTAAAAGTTTCTGTTCAAAAGTTTTGTACTAAGTTTGATACACACCTGACAATTTCTTTTGGTAAGTAAAGTATTGGAGGAAACTCTATCAAAAACCGTGAAGAAAATAAATAAATGTTACTAATACTAAGAAAAATTACACATAAAATGATTGAGTTTTTAACATCACGTTTAACATTCTTATTAAAACCTTTCACTGAGAAAAATAATAATAATTTTATTTGAACCTTTCCTTTTCTTTTTTTTCACATCAGTTCCTTAACTGAATAAACAGATAACGCTAAATAGTTAACTTACCGGCTTTTATCTTTGACCTCAAAGCAAATTTTCTCACACACATAACTTTTGTCTACATAAGAGATTTTCCCGATCAACACAAAATTGTGATCGTTCAGTACCGGCGTTCACAAAACGACTGTTCACCGGCCACGCCAAGGCACGGTCTTTTATAGGCATTTAGAATGTAGTAACTCACTTACCCACAAAATCTGTAAACAAATAGCCTTCATTCAGCTGGGGCTGCGAAATTACACGCTTCAGCCCGGCAAGCCGTGAATACCGGGGTATTAAGTCTCGGTCAGTCGAGGAAAATACAGCCCATGAGTAAGCACTGGAGCATATAGAAGGTAGAAGGTAAAGAAGGATGTGCATCAAAGTACGCTTGTATGGTGTGATTCTCGAGTAAATTTGTATGAATACTTGAAAACGCAAGGCGTGAGAACGGATGTTCTTTGCTCTGAGGGATGCGTAGTGCTGCTCATGTTGTAGAACGTGGTTACACGTGATGAAGAGAGAGAAAGGGAAATGAGTTGAGGTAGATGAACGCTGGAGCCGTAGGTGCGTATTAGGTTCCACTTGTGTGTACTTTGCGTTGTATTGACATTCAGCTGATGGCCGACCGTGCGTGTGCGCAATGCGTGTCATATGGTTATAACAGCTCGTTGATGCCTATGGATTTATCTGAAATGGTTGACTGCTCTTTAATGTCATCCTGTAATGGGACTTCTAAATTTATTCTTGACTCCCAAAAAAAGACCATACTCTTTCTAATGAATTATAGATCAGCTGTTTTGTTAAAGTCGTTTATAAATAGGAGACACATTCTTCATAAGCAAGGAAAAATATTACAACGCAATAATATGTAAACAGTTTGAACCATCAGAAGATCGTTCTTTCTATCTTTATACACGACATTTCTTAAAGTTACTTATCAGATAAGTATTGGTTTCTTAAAAATGAGATGTCTTTGTAACAGGCTTAAAAATAAATTTTTTCTTTCAATCATTACTCTTCTACGAGGAAAAAAAGCTAATAAACAAGAATTTTTATTACCTTGGACTAGGCCCAGTACTAGAACATGCATAAAAATATAATAAATCGTATTTTATAATTTGAATCTAGATGCTACTCATTATCTGCAAGACAAGAGAATTGAAAGTAAAGTATATTTAGTTCTATTGACGCCTACAAGGCCGTATAAAATTAGAATACGTAAGTGTCGTAATCTCGTACCTCTTAGTATCCAGCTACAATTTTCACACTCTTTAACAAAACCTGAACAACACTATCTGGACTAATAAAGTGCATTATTCTTGATACTGGGTCTATAAGAATTTATTTATCAAATCAATTGTGGAGCTATCGACTGATCAAAATTGTTGTAAGTTCCTTTCAGACAAAAAGTTATTCAGATTTTCTTTATTATTATCAATAAGAAACAATTTTATAAAAAAAAAAAAAAAAACTCGTGGTTGGCAAAAAACTATCTTTAATTCAAATTTAATTTGCTAAAATCCACAGTCGTATTTTCCCTCCGATCACTAAGACTATTTTTCATCTTTATTTTATACTTTTTTGTAGGCACGATCAGTGCCTCCTGTAATTAGGAACTTGGTTTAATATAATAAATTCTGGAACCTTAAATTCTAGTCATAGTAGTGATGATAATGAATGAAATGTTGAAAGCTATTGTAAATTTCATGATAAAGTTAGGCAAACAGATAAATCTATATCATCTATCTTCAGCTACTCAATACATTCTTCTCACGAAAAAAAGGCTTATTCATAACTATTTTGAACAACTAAAAATATAATCTTAAGTACTTTTTTCTCTTTTAAAAAAAAAGGTTTACTTTTAACAAGAAATACCAAGGAAAAAATATTGCCTTTGTAAATGAATTATTTTTAGAAGTTCTTAAAAAATTGATGAACCTTCAATAAACTTTGTTTTGAAAGAGTTATAGCTCTGACGTTATTGACTTCCTAAATTAAATATAATTTACCTTCTTACATATTTTCTTACTTGACTTGCGAAATTAAATATTTACCCAAGTACTTTTTTTCCTAAAATATCTTTTCCTGAGTTATACAAATTAATTCAATAAATGCCAATTCATGCATATGACTACAAAGAATATGTTGATAATTTAGTAATAAATTTTTCAGGTTAAGAGTACACGAAAAAAATTGAAGAGGCCTGTCACTTCTGACAAACAAGCTTGATAACAAGTGGCATTTATGTAACTACCTCTATCTTTAGGTTTATAAATTCAATGAATGCCTAATCTTAAAACAGTTACAAAATAATCAACCAAGTAAATTCGAAATGGACTCATTTAACGTATTCAACATATGGATAATATTGCTATTTATACTGATTACCGATGGTATGTAAAAAGTATTGTTTGTCAAAAGTAAAATACCAATTTTTGGAAATCCATAATTCGAAGTAAAACAATCTTATTTTCTTTTTAAAAATAAAATTTTTTCGCTATCTAAACAGTACACAACATAAATTTTGACGTTATTTAGGATCGTTTTATGGTAAAATTTACTGAGTATTCTGAAAATTGTATGTTTTTGTTGGATATTATGTAGGTATGTTATTTTGATAGTCAATACAGTCAAATTTTTTTAAATTAGTCAATACTTATTTTTCCATACTCTATCTATATATGTGTATTGATCATTTCATGAAAAACGCAATACTTTGGTGGTATTTATGTTATTTTGATCGTGCATTGCCATTGACCACACATCACGGATATTTATAGCTCGATTATTTTTTCATGAATTATTTTGTATGACTCAATAATGTTTAAAAAGTAAAATAATAGTAGACTGTGTACTGTTGTAATGTTTGTATGCTGTAATTTGTATCAAAACAAAAAATTAAATTACAAAAAAGATAAAAGATATTTAGAGTAACAACAAAATATTGTAAGATTTCTTCTTTCTAAATCAATAATTTTGTTGAAAAATAAAGATTACCTCAACAAATAATAATTGTTTTGATAAATATTTAATTGTAACTGTAGTTGCTGCTTTAAAGCCAGAAGCTATAATAGGTGGTCTACGAGCGGTCAACAATCAGTTTCCGTATCAAATTTCATTACAAGTTAATCGGCGACATGGTTGTGGTGGTACACTCATCGCACCCAATATTGTTTTGACAGCTGCTCATTGTATTTACGAAAAGACAAACACCAAAGTTATTGTAGATCTTCCGATCGTGGCTGTTGCAGGAATAATAAACACTCATGATCTTGTTGTGTACCGTATTCTGGTCTCTAAAATTTATGCTCATAAAAATTACAAAAAAGGCAATGGTTACAGAAGTGTTAATGACATTGCTGTATTAAGGGTAATGATAATTTTTTGAATGAGTTAGCAAACAAATTTTTTAATTTCAACTAAATATAATTATATTTAATTTTATTCTATTGAATAACGTTGACAGTTGGAAAATAGTTTTGATGTCAGTGGCGGATCACCGATAGGCTTAGCATCATTACCTTCGAAATGTAAAGATTTTACAGGTAAAACTGCAATTGTCTCAGGCTTTGGATGGGATAAAATTTGGATGATAGTCGATCCTAAAACATCAAACAAAAAAGAACTCGGTTCATCTACAGGAAATTTAAATTATGGATACGTTAAGATTATGGAACAAAATATAGACTCTGGTATCATTCGTGGTAAATTCGTACAGACATCTCCGCAACAACATGAAGGAGTTTGCATGGTTAGCAGCTTAAACATATTATTTAATGGTTCCCATATTTGAAGGATGGGTGTTAAATTTTCTCTGTGTGCATCATTTTTTGAATAGCCAGTCCAGCTTAAAGCCTTTAGTTCTCGACTCGGCTAAAACTTTGAAATGGTGTTGAGGGTACCTGAAGAGTGATCAAGTTTGATTGTTGACCACTTACGGGGCTTCTTATAGTTTCGGCGGATGACTAAAGTGCCAAAAAGAATTTTTTATTTTATTTTATTTTTCTTTCACACGTTTTGTTTGTGGACTAAATTTGTTTGAATAGGAAAAAAAAAAAAAAAAAAAAAAAAACTTGACGTTATTTCAATTTCAACATTAATTTTTTTTTTGAATTCTCTCTATTTTTGCTTCCTTACAGAAAAATCTTTACATCGACCGAAAATGATGTTTTTTATGGGGTTGGCAATTGAAAAAGGTTGTTTTTAAAAATTGTCTGATTGCCTCTGTATGCGTGCATTTGTGTAAGTGAATACGGGTAATCAGCTATATCTCAAAAACTCTTGGACTTATTACACTGAAGCTCATGTATAAGATTTCATATTGTAAATAAAAGAGCGTGGCATTTTTTCAACCACCGTATGCTGTGAGTAAAATGATTATGAGCATGTAGTGTATATACATTAAATCAATGAATAGTCTTGTACATAATATTATGAGTAATTATATTTGTTTGAATAAATTTAAAAAATGTAAAGTATATAGCTCATCTGACGAAAAAAAAGAAATATTTATTACTATCCAGCAATACCAAATCTACAACGAAAGTATTAATTTTTTAGGATGACAGTGGCGGTCCTCTCGTGTACAAAAACATAGTCATTGGAATAGTAAGCACAAGTCCAGAAGCTTGCAATGAGTCAATCAAACCAGCATCATACACTAAAGTCACTGAATTTTTAGACTTTATCGAATATGCTAGGAGGGATGAGCCTACGAATGACATGTTAGTCATGAAACTGGATTACCAGACTTTTAGAATACCATCTTTGGGATTTAAAGGAACTACTAAGTCACCAAAATTTAAAGCTGCACTTTGGTATCTTGAAGAGTATATTCCCAAGTATAAAGCTGCAAAATTGGAACTAGAGAGATTAAAACATTGTCTCGACAAATCCCATGAAAATCTGAAAAAAACTCAAGAATTTCTTATCTGTAATCAATCTCAGTTCAATGAACATGAACACTTACAAAAAGTCTTTCATACCAATCTGCAACAATATTATCAAAAATCCATTAAGGTCAAAGCATGGCAAGAATCGATTTATCATGCAAAAAAAAATTTTTTAGAATTCATGAAAACAGAGCAGGTGTATCATCTATAATTTGCTCTTTTGCTGGACAGATCAGTACGCACAAACGTAGAGAAAGAAAGAGAAAGAAATGCGAGTGTGTGTATTTATGGATTATATGAGTAGATGTAGGTGTAAGAATGTATGTTGTGCATAATCAATCAAAATAAATTACACGATTACTCTAAAAGATATGCAATCCAATTTATAAGCCAATATATTATTCCTGATGAGCTATTCATTTTGATAGAAGTATTACTAAAATATTTAACGAATACCAGATTGATGTGTTTTCTCATTAAATCAAGTGGTTAATCTTTATTTTAACTTATCAAAAAATTATTTACTTTCAAGGATATTACAGATCTTAAATGATCCTTATAAAAATTTCAGTTTATCATGAGACATTAAGTATATCCTTGGTGTTTTACGATTGAAATTACCGTATGTATTTTTGTAATTGTACTGTTTTTAAAGTTGAAAAAATTATTTTACGCCGAATTAGAAGTTTATAATGATTAGAAGTTTATGATATATATAAATTTGTATAAGTTTATTTTGAATCATGATATTATAATAATTCTATTTGGCAATAGTGTCAATGCTGCACTAAAGAAAACAATTGATCGAAAACTTTACGTGACTTTGGTATACGTGTTTATTATCTTTCCATCAAACTTATTAAACAAAATATTATTTATGAATTCTCTTGTATCAATGACTAGATTATTACACCGATATCCTATCTGACTATAAATGAAACATATAATTTTTTGAAAGATCCAGCTTACAGTTTTTTTTAACTTAATTTACACTGCTATTCTAATAAAATTTTGAAATTGCATCCATTTAATGCTAATGAATGTCTCCACTTGATACATGAAATGGATAAAAATTGATGTTGATAATAATAAGAATGATGCTGATGATTATGATAATTAAAATGATGATGATGGTGATGATGATAACGATCATGGTACCTCGAGTCATCAGATTAGTCAGAGATTATATTCCTCTATAAATTAATGTACAATATTAAAATAAAAATTAGCTTTATTAGAATTCACGTAACATGAAGCAGGGTACCTAACACAATGTCGACTACTTTACTCTTAAATCTGACTATAAAAGATATTTATGAAATATTACTTGAAGTTCTAAAAACCATTGAAACTTTTATTTTATTTTTTATGTATAAATATATATAGCACAATTTTTTATTATGTAAAATGAAAGATTTAAAGGGGTGATTTAACCAACTTATTATGACTGTTAAATCGGTTATCGAGGTGATTCATCAATTTATTCTTTAACATACTTAAATATGTTTATGTGTTTCATACAACTTTGATTGTATGCATTCCACAATGAATTTTCTATCAAAAAGCTGGTTACAATGAGGGGTTTAGAGTTCCAAATCGGAAATAAGTACGCAGTTAAGGTGACGAATTTAGAAAGTCCTCTAATCAATTTTCGATTTAGCAAGGTAAGACTAGCTGAAAATAATAATAAATCCCTTCATCTGTTATTTTCTGTTTAGAAAGTAAAAATTAAGTTGTCCTTTAACAGGTTTTCTTGATATAATTATTCTCAATCGAACAAATAAAAATGTGAGGATTTATTATTACTAAAAAAGCTTTAGCAACTTACAGGATTCGTGACAAGCTTCATCGCGCAAGTGGTGTCCATACAACTGAACAATAAAATTTGTTCAGTTAAATGCCTCTGATTTACAAACCGTAACGAAAAACGAAAACGTAATTTTTGCAATAAAATGATAGAAAGTTTATAAAGACTTGTGTATTTATATTTGTTTTCATAGCACAAGAAAACACCTAACTGTATGATGATACGATAGATTTTCTTACTACTGATAGATGCAAATTAGACCTTTGGCTACTAAAATTCTTGAAGCGCTCTTATTTCCTTTTGCATAGTACATTTAATATTTAGGTACGTCGAATATCGCTCATAGATTAAAGGGATTTAAATGTCATGAATAAAAAGACAGCTTCTCATATCGTTTGCTAAAAAGACGTACGCCTGGTCGAATTTTTTTCACTGGCAGTGTAGGAACTTTTAAAAACATTAATTGAATGTCATTCTCGTGTAAAAGGATGCTGCTGGTAAAAATTTTGTACAGAAATAAGAAACATTGCACCAAAGATAAAGTCTCTAAGTATATCTTAATTAAACTAGCTTCTATTAGTCAAAAGACAAATTAATTTAGGAAAATATAATTCATAGAAAAGTGAGCCATCACATAATCAAAATAGCGTCAATCTCTCCAAAGAGATCCAATTAGTTTTTGCTAACAATTACTCTGGTATCATTTTGTTGTTGTTGCTACTATTATCATCGCATGTGATAAAAAATCATATTTTCTTCGACACTATAATAATTTTACCACCAAATAGGTGACTCTCATGGTCTGTGCTTACCGAGGCGGACACTTCGAGAGACAAAGCTTTACCTTCGGGTTACGTTCTCGACACCTCATCGACTCTGACACAAATGCACGTGCATATTGTTGCATTTTGTAATGAAAAATTTTATCTCATTTTAATAATACTTAATTGACGTGACGCTGTACTGAATTCCACTGGAGCGAAGTGTCAAACTGTCGTTCCTTTGTATACATAATTTTACGGAAGACTGAGTTTCACATTTTGTTGAGCTCATTATACTCAGTTTTTTTTGGGTTAACGATCGTTCAGATAGTCGAATGTTTCAAAATCTATAAGTCATACAAAAAATGAATTGCTGAAAATAATGTATCTACTTCAACACCTCGTAATAATTCAGTCTACATTTATTTTTAAACGAGTAGAGTAATGCAATTCGAAACCCATGTCATTTATCTTAGTTTGAGACTTATTTAATCTCTTAAAATATACAGATTACAATACGTAACGGAAATCAAGGCTAAATTCTTTTGTCATAAAACGGAAGATGTACATCACAAGTATAATTAATTTTTAATTCATCATGCGGAATACATAACGATCTATTTGACACTATGAAAACCAAAATAATTCACAAAACGAATATCAAAATGAAATAGTTTTTACGAAAATAGCTAATTGTATTGGTTGGCTTACTTCATTCAAAGTGCCAGATAATAGTACTGTCCTTCCTTTGTTACTTGAAATAATAAAAGGTAAGTGAAGGTCAACCGCATTATAGTACGGATGTAAAAATTACGTTCCAGTCATTAAACAAAACGTCAATCTTATTATTTTTCTCCCACTTTTAAATTTTATAGTCACGTTGGATATATAAACTAGTATACTCGACAGCATTGGCTCTCAGTTTTGATCTCCCTCTTTACCAAGTATAGTATGTCAAATAAGAGTGTATATTGTGATTTCATAGAAATTTTATTAATAGTGCAAGTGTAAGATGATGCTTTTTACAGTAACATTAGCATGTGCATGGAGTCAAATTTTCGGTCAATTCGAGGATGGTATTGTATTCAAAGATACTGGTGTACCTTCCACTGTCTCAACTCGTACGTAATTAATGATTGTTAGTTGTATGAAACTACTATTTTGAATAAACTAATTTTATTTAAGTTTTAAATAAAAAAAAAAAAAAAATTACTGTTGCAGGAGGCAAGTATCTGATGATGTTACTGATACAGAAGCATGATTTACACAAATATCGCCTTAGTTAATTGATTATCTAGTGATTCGCCATGCAGTTGCTGATAGTATATTTCAAACATCTGATTACGCTTCATCAGAAATTAGATCAAACTACTTACTGAATTTCAGAAAAATGTTTTAATAATAATCTTATTTTGTCTTCTTTTTTCAGCCACGTCGATTTTTTTAGGTGACAAATGCAAATGCATACTCGTAGGAACCTGTCCGAGTCCAGCACCCACGATAGATTTTCGAATCGTTAACAACGTAATTGACTTGTTTATTGCACGTACACTCAAACTATAACATAGAATAATATATTAAAATACTAAATTCGCTCTAAAAAAACGCAGGGTGACAACTTATCGTGTCCATCAGGCTTTGTTTTGTGCTGCGCAGGCCCCACTCCACCAGATGTAGCTTGTGGCATTCGTAAAATTCAGCCTACGTTTCAGCCTGTAGTGGGCCAAGCAAGCTTTGGTGCTTACCCTTGGCAAGCAGCTCTTCTTACCCCACAGGAAGCCTTCATCGGCTCCGGTGTCCTCTTAGACAGTACACATATTCTCACTGCCGCCCACAAAGTTTCTTCTTACGTGTGAGTTAATGTCTGAGAAGTAACAATTTTGTTTTTACAGAATAATGTAATTAAAAAAATTTAAGACTTATTTAAAGATTTATTCTTCAGTTTATAAAAATGTACTTTGATAAACTTTGAATACTAAGATGCCGTAACAAATTATTAATTCGTACAAATTCATATTTGAATCATAAAAATTATTATTTTTCCATATCGATATCCTCGACGATATTATTTTAGCTTTTACTCGTAGTTTTGTATTATATTAGGTTAAAAATTCTGAAAGTTCCGTAAATTTCCTACTAAATAATTAACTTTGTGACATAAAAATTAATTATTGATAGTAATATTATTTACAATGTCATTGATTTCAATCTAATGTATATACTTATAAGTTAGTTCTCACGATTTTCTCAATCGATTTGTCAAAATAATATACTTTATAAGAACGAACATTAAAAATGTTATTTAAATTTCTTTTAATATTATCAATGTATACAAATCAATTCCACCAATAACTTATTCGATCGTTGACAAAATGTTGAAGGATTTAGTGAAAAATTCTAATAAAATAAGTGAAAAATATATATTAATTAAAAGAAAAATGACAATAGAATATAGAAAAAAATCTTTTTTGTCAATTCATGAATGATAGATTAGATCTGTGTCCACTCATATGAAATGAAGAGTCACCATTTAATAGTGCCTGATTTTGTGCAGCTATGTAAAATGAAATTTATATCAAAACATTTTTGCAATATTTAATTTTGTATTTAACAACATTTTTCTGGATTTACATATTTAAATTTTTTTTATGTTTTAAAATTAATTTATTTTGAAAATCAGTATAATAAAAATCATTAAGAGATTACAAAATTTTTCATGAAATATTCTGTATTGTTCGGGTGAAAGGTTGTTTTTACACGAAAAATCTTTTTTATAAACATTTTTAATTGTCAGCGATTGTCAGTTCCTAATCGGCATTTCATTTTAAAATGAATAATCTTTATAGTGGCTTTTATTAATAGAGCAGTAACAAGATCATTCAAAACAATGGCTATTATATGTTATATTTCAACAAACATGCTTCCTCCTAGACCAAAAATGCATACGGCCTAGAATGCTTGATCCTACTCATAAAAATATTTAGGCTAGAAGTTTTTTGAGGGTAAAAAGTTATTTCAATTTATTTTAACACAAAAGTCGGACTTTAATTTAGACGACGCAATAATATTATAAAAAAAATTATTTAAAAAAAATTAGGCTGATGCAGCAGGTTTTTTGTTTCTTGGTTCAAGAACATCTTTTTCCCATTTTCTTGAACAAATGAAGTTGCATTTGGTTTTTTTCTAGCGAAAAACATCGTTTTTTTATTTAACAAGACATACTTTTTTTTTTAACATTGTTTTTCTGAAGATATGCTAAATTTTTCCAGCATATTTTTCGACAATGTAATAGGATTGGATCCAAATCATATAAAAAATGATATTTTTTTATTGGGAAGAACTAAAAAGCTATCTATTGTTTCCTAAATATGAAAGAGTTATTTCTTTTGTCTGAGAAAATCAAAAAGCCACTGTCCGATAAATGAAAAAGCAGACTATACTTCTGTGGAAACTTTCCATCAACTTTTCTTCCTTCGATTTACATTACTAATGTCAATTTTGAATTATCTTCACTGCATAATATTCAAAACTTAATTAGTAGAGTAAGGACTACCCTACAAATCTCACAGAAGTTAAACTTATCATTAGTATTTGAGAATAAAGTACATAGTCACTTATTGGAAAACAAGTAACAAAGATGTGATTTACAATCTATGATTTAATATTCGATGTGTATTTATCATTGTATTTGGCAGGAACAACCCAGATTCCTTGCAAATTCGTCTGGGCGAGTGGAATGCTGTAGCAACAACCGAACCTTACCAGTACGTCCAATTGGTAGCCGCGAAAATCACTGTACACCCTAACTTCAACCCCAATAATCTTGAGAATGATATAGCTGTAGTGAAGCTTAACAAAGCAGTGCCTATTGCCTCGTACCCGAACATTAATACTGCCTGTAAGCCTTCAGCCCCCGTTGCAACCGGTAGTAGGTGTGAAACTCTTTGGATCTTTATGTTTCTCTTTATATTTTTTCACTTTTAATGGTAGATCAATCTTCATTACTTGTAATGGTGCAGATGCTACGTATCAGGCTGGGGTAAAAATCTATTCGGATCAAACGGGTCGTACCAAAGTATCATGAGGGAAGTAGACGTGCCGATCCTTGACAATACTGACTGCGAAAATCGATTGAGGCAAACTAGACTCGGCACTTCTTATAACTTTAACGGAATGAGCTTCTTGTGTGCTGGTGGTGAGCTTGGAAAAGATGCTTGCACGGTGATTTTTTTCCTTTATTTACTCTTGCTATACCAAGTTGGACATAAAGTTTCTTAGCGCTAAAGATTTAAACTTTATTGGGCATAGTAATAACTTTTAGTCAATATTATTTCGATTTTTGATAGGGTGATGGAGGATCACCTCTCGTCTGTCAAAATGCAAATGGACAATGGTCGGTGTATGGACTAGTGGCGTGGGGCATTGGATGCGCAAATCCTGGTGTTCCTGGAGTCTACACGAATGTCTTTAATTTCTTAACTTGGATTAACAATGCAGTAGCAGCGACATGAAGACGGGATAATTCGAAAAAGTGGCTGCTGTAAGATGAGATCATTTTTTTACCTAGGATTGGTGGAAACAGCGTACTTATGAATAATATAATTTTTTTTTAAGTTATCCGTGTAGTGCAATTACGATATCCCTTTCATCATACAAATATATATGTTGAAACATTTTTATGAGATCAATGCCGGAAATTATTGGCCTTGATTCTAATCCATAATTATTTTTTGAAATATTTTTTAAAATACGTAAGAAAAGGCATACAAAAATGGTGTTATTGTACGTGTAAAGAAAAAATAGTTTCTTTTGTAAGATATTTTTTCGCAATTCCGTGTGGATCTGGAATAGTAGCTCTCAGATGATCGACTGATGTGTAAATTAGTAGATAAGTAGTGTTAGATTAATATTAAAACTAAAAATCAAAAAGTAATTGAAAAAAAGGTTTAACGAATAGTATAGCTACTTATTTCGATATCTTTTTATACCCACATTAGTAAATGATACGTGACAGATAATTTTAAGATATAAGTGTGTCCCATTAACTTCTACTTTTCGAAAGATTATTTCCCGAATATTCTTGTTATGTATTTTCGGATGATCTCGAACAAAATTATGTGGAATACTTGTGCCACTAGGTCTTTCTTTTTTGTCACACTTTTGCTGTATTTTTCCCATGATTCATAAATATTTTAACTACCAGAATCCATCTAACAAAATCACACGTAAATTTTTCGCTGTGGATAATTCAAAACATGATTGTTTTTTTACGGGAAGACAATTTCTTACGCATGTTAGCACCAAAGGTCATTGGCATTATGTAAAATACACGCAGTCCACCACCGAATATAAACACATTTGTTGAATAAAAGTCAATCAGGTTTTGAAAAGACTTTTATTGAAAATCTTCTTTTCCAACTTTTTTCGGTACTTCCTTCTCCCTCGTTCCCTTTTCCTCCCGATATGCATCGAAAATTACGTGAATCGTGGCTCCACACAGATGAATCCCAAACGCAGCATGCAACAACCACCCCCGTGACATCGCTAACAAACTCCGCCCTTCGAGCTTGACATCGCCAACAACACTCGCATCAGCCGCAAATATAATTACTGGCGTTTAAGCCGGCAGCATTGTACGCTCCGCACGCTTGGCTAGCTCCCAACTTCACCCACTCGACGCCCACTACACGCGCTCTTTCTCCCTCTCTCTCTCTTTCCCGTCTATTCGAGTACGATATACCACATACACGTGTATAACAGTCGAACGCGCTGCGATCGGCTATTGTGTGCAGGCATTGTCCCCATCCAGCGTTTGAAATCGATGCCAGTGTGTATGCAGAGTGCGGGTGCGAGAAAAAGAGTCGAGTACCAACATATATATATATATATATATATATATATATATATACGTGCAGGTTACCGGGGAGCGATTATTCGCACGTTCGAGATGTAGTATTCGCTGCTGTGGATTGTGCGTCGACGACGAGGAACTCGAGTACGTGCGTTGTTACGCGAGCGTATACCATGTTCTGCGGATGTGGGCGACGTAGATTGTGGCTTTCCGCTGTCGTTCGAGCGATGAGCGAGATGGGAGCTGCATTCGTTGGCTGCACAAAGGAATCCGAGTTCCGAGATCGACTCGCCGCGAGAGCCGAGTCAATTAAAAATCGAACACTCGGTCTGGGCTCTACGTATATAGCTCCGAGCTTTGTGTTGCTCCCGCAGTCAAGATGCTCGCACCGATGAGGTTCTTTTGGCTTTTGTTGATTATACATTTCTGTTGTTCTGATAATCGGAGAACATGTATGGGGTTTCATTATGATGCAGACATTCTTCCTGGTGATTGGAAATTGAATACTTTTTGTTTCAATTGGTAGTCTAATATAGATGCCATGCCAACTGGGGGTATGATTTTTAGGTATATTTCGTAGACAAATTATTAATTATACCTATCAACATAATGGAACTTTATCCAAACATGTAATTAACGATTATCTACCAAATCAGTGCTATATAGCCAAAGTGTGTGAATGACATTTTAAAACTCGTACAAAGTACTGTACAATAATGGAAATAATTATGTAAAGAATGAGCAAATAAACTTAGTATTCACTGTAATTATTTAACCATCTTAATTATATCTACGGTATTCTTGCTGGATTTATTTTCGCTTGCCGTTAGTATTAGAAAAAATTGTATGCGATTGCCAAGTGTATGTATGCATACAATTATGTGGGGCTTTCCACAACTCTTCAGAATTAGCACAAATTTTTTTTTTTTTTTTTTTTTTTTTTGGTAATGTGTTAAAGATATCTGGTTCCCTCCTCTATTTTCTTTACTTTTTTTTACCATTGCACATTTCCTCATGTTTTGGTGATCCTCTACGCCTTTTTTACAGTATATGACAATGCCACATCATACTGAATTATGTAGATATAAATACGAAATTTGGTTAGCATCTTTATTACTTCTCTTGCCACCTTCCATACGCCAAATTTTGGATCAATTACTGAGCCTTCGGTTAAATCAAGTAAAAATTGTGTGACTCTTTAGTCATTTGATACATTAGAAAATATCGTAATTTTTTCATTCCCCTTCTGCACCCCCATAATGTTTTGCATAGTCCTTGCTGCTCTGCATATACCTTCACGTGGTAGCCCTCCCGTAAATGACCACTTCTTCAACATAAGAAGAATCAAACGATACAGTTCTAGATACAATAACTCGACGACGAAAAGATCAAGAGTCCAATGGCACAAGGATAGCTACAAATCGACAGAAATACGGGGAAAGAATATTAGAACTCAGAAGCATTAAGATTTATCAAATATAGATATAAAAATACAAGAAGACAATAAAAGGTAAACAGTAAGAGACAAAACCCCAAGCAAAAAAACAAGAATTAATGGAAAAAAGAGATTTAGGGATCGAGACAACAAGACTAACATGGATTAACAGAAAGTTAAAGATAAATGTCAAGTATATAGAGATGGAGACAAAATGAGCAATGGTTATAGACACATGTTACTGAAGTTATAAGCATAAAGACTCAGACATACTTAGTTACAGTAATAAATAGTCATGAACTCAAGAAAAAAGTAATGATATCGGAACCGACATACGAGACAGAAGCAGAGATGAAGATACACTCTTGGTTTGGGAGGAGTGGAAGGTAAAAATGTAATGAAAAAGGGGAGAAAATCATAGAAGTTTATCAGAGATAGTTAGTCTTTATAGCAAAGTCAGAAACCTGGACGCAAAGATATAAGCACCAGTACTCATATATTATTGGCAACAAAGCGTTATTAGATACAGTTATGTATACAAAGACAAATGAACGAAGTTTTAAAATGACTAGTCAGGCTTATGGAATACATAAATTTATAATACCAGGCCAGATATACATAAAGACAAGAAATAGAGAATGATCGGACTTTGCACAAAACGGCCCATTCATTTCGCACTTTGCACAAAAATGACGGACCAAATACGAAATTCTGTAATAGTGTAGTTATCTTTACTTTACAGCGATTCCGGGTATCGCGATCATCTCCGCCAGACGCTCACATCACCAAGTACAAGAAAACAACTCACTAACTCAACTTCATTCAATTACCCAAAGCCAAAACCGACAATGGTCCGAGCAGTAAAATAAAAGTCTAAGGAGAGAGAAATTCAAGCACAATCCTTTTAGTTGGGTCCAGACAACGCAAGCACGCGGCTCACTCCTACGACAATGCCGTTTCCTCTTTTATACATCCAAAGGTACACAGAACGAGAGAAAGATAAAAGAAGTGGGTGGGGAGGCAGTTCGCTCGCGCGTCCCATACGGTTATTAATGGCAATACAAATGTCAAGAGTCATCGAGGCCTCTTCAATCTGAATGCCTTCTGCTCGCGACGCCGCGTCTTGCACTCGTGCGCTCACGCACACTCAAACGAACGCACACACGCACACTCCTACACATACACACAGGGTCTGTATTCAGTAACGTGTACGGATTTTGTTCGTTTCTACAGAATGACTCAATCGTTCTCTCCTCCACCACTGCGATCGTACGTTCCAATGGGACGTGGAGGCACTTGAGGCGCGAGCTTTCTTTCGTGGGGTGAATTCACAACTTCCTCGCACACGCGTACGCACTTCCTAGCCTATCTCTCTCGCTCTCTTTCTTTTTACTTGACTCGTTCCCTGTGTCTCAACTAAGCGCGCGATTGCTCCCTCCAAACCGAGACCTTCAATTAACTCTGCCGATCGCATTGAACTCCGCATGCACAGACCGCCAACGAGGAGGCGGCGGAGGACTCGAGCACCTTCGGTTTTGACTCAGCATCCGGCAAACGCTCGTTTATACACTTGAGGGACGAGTGTTGTCATTAACCGCCGACTGTGCGATTTCTATTATTGGTGAGCGAATGAGGTTTTGTGATTGCTGGCACTCGAGTTTTCATTCAATCACTGTGGACACGTGTGCAGTTTTTGGAACACGCACAATATGCGGCCACGGGATCACTCGCACTCGTTGGGTCTATGAGTTTTGGATTTTTCTTTGCAGGTTTCATTCAGATTTTCACGATCGCTACCCGAGGACGTTTTGGTATGGACTGTCGAATTTAGGTGTGATTCTGTCAATCAAAAGTATTTGCTGTTGATGTATCACAAAAATTTGGTCAAAAGTGAATATCTCAAGTATGAGGATTCATTTGACTACTGTGTATTATGTACTTTCTTTTATTGTAAAGTAACGAAATAATTTTTCTGATTTTTGAAACAGATCGTACGTAGTCTTTTTATTGATTGCAATGAGCAAGGTTTTCTATTCAACAAAATTTTTATAATACCTCAATATGGTATGAAAATAATTATTTAAAGAATGATTGAATACTCAACTATTAGTTTGTATAGTACGTGTAAAAATGCAATCTTTTTTAATACTTTTAAAAAGGCATTTATCGTATTTTTTTACGGGTATCTATGATTTGTAACGTTGTTTTGTTTATCAGCAATAATAATATTCTATTTCTTCTTGTTAATTTATCAACTCTTCAACATTGTGTACTGATTTTGAATGACAAAAATCATTGGATTCATCGTCTCTCGAACCATCTGTCACCCTAAATGTGTCAGAGTTGTCAAACCCCCAGAGCACTTATGTAATTGATACGTTTGAAACACTCAAGTGGTAACAGGTGTGACCTGTTTGGGTTTTCAGCTCTCGATTGTTACTGTCGATGGCCGATTTTGACACAAGAGTCTAATGAAACTGACTTGCTTCTTTTATCAGACAAGAGTTAATTTCCCCGTCAAGCCTAATATTGTTCACCTCTGCTCTTGAGTACTTTTATAAACCTATAGAAGTTAATCGAAAATTAGCCATGCCATCTTGATTACTGTAGTTCCATATCTAAGTTTTATTTATATGCTGCAAAATACATATTCATCACATTTTATAACAAATTTAACAAAAAGTACTCTCGGTTAAAAAAAAGACCTTATGGTTATTACGGTATTAAAACATAAAACTTCCTATTGGCCTCGGCCGCAATTTGGGAACAGCGCTACCAAACGAGGAACCCAAAAACGTTTGGTCTAGACCACCGTGTTATTTATTATACACACATACATAGAATGGATAAATATGTATGCATCCATGAATGATTAGTAAAATATTTAAAGACTCTTAACAACTTTTACATTTTATAAAAACTTTGATAGATTTTTGAAATCTATAAAATCCTTGAATGGCTGACGTTTATTAACGTTTGAGGTATTTTAAAGACTTTATAAATAATATAAAAATCGTTCAAAGTCTGTAAACACTTTAAAAATTATTTATTTTATATCAGGTGTATATTATTGAAAGACGTTGAACAACCTTAGAGATCTTATAAAACTTTGAATGGCTTTCGAAATATATGACGGACTTTGGATGAAATGGACATACTTCAAACGGCTTTTGAAGTCTTTTAAGACTTCAAATGATTTTACAGTTATTTCAAGACTATGAACGACTTTTGATTTTTTCCAAAACTTCATATGACTTTCGAAATCTTTAAAAACTTTGAATGGCTTTTTCAGGATAAAATTATTTTAAATGACTTCGAACAACTTTTGAACTCTTTAAAAACATTTAATGACTTTTGAAACTGTTAAAGACTTTTAATGATGTTTCAAGTCTTTTGAAGACTTTGAATGATTTTTATGGTATTTAGAGAATTTGAACAACTTTAGAACTCTTATTAAACTTTGAATGACTTTCGAAATCTTTGTCGGACTCTGGATGGTTTTTAAAGTCGTTCAAAGACTTGAAGTGACTTTCAAAGTCTTTAGAGACTTTGAATGGCTTTCGATGTCATTAAAACTATGATTGATCTTCATCATAATTAAAGACTTGGAACGACTCTTGTATATACTTTAAACGTCTTCGAATGACTTTTGGACGAGCTTTTGGTGTTATGCAAGGCTTCTAACAGCTCCATGCCTCGACTCACCGATATCAATCATTGGATGGTAATGCTGACTACTAATATTAAAACAACGTCCATCCTTCAAAAATTCTCGCAATCGAAACGTGACCGACAGCAAACCCCGGCTAGCTATTATAAACGCCTACCACTCCCATCACCGCTGTTCCTCTGCTCTCGCCACCTCTATTAGCTTCGTTCGGGCGTGCTTCCTTCCTTTCAGAAGAGCCAAAGCCCGCGCTGCGGCAGCACCGTGCACGCAAATAGATGAAGAACGGAACGAGACAGAGAGGACGCGCGCCCGTTTGCGCGCACATCGGCGCTCGGAGGCGAGATGAACCCAGTCGATAATCGCCAGAGACAGGCAGTCATAAGCTCCCTCTCTCTCGCTCTGTTGCTGTGCAGCTAACTCGAATCGAATGATAATCAGGTTTCCCATCCACCCGCGCACACAGTCGAGGTGCGCGCTGCGCTCATAGCCATACTGCTGGATGGAACCACAGTGCCGGGATAGGCTGCCGTGGATGCGCAGCTGCAGAGACTATAATGCACCCGCGGGGCTCCAAGGGAGGGAGGAAGAGATGCGCCGCGGTAGCTCGTTCACGCGCGCAACGCATCATCGCGCGCGTATGCGTGCGGTGTACGCGCGGTATACACGTATCGTGCACTCGCGCCTCGCGCCTCCCCATCCCCTGGGCGATGGCTAATATAATGCAACGCTGTGAGGCAGTGCTCGCGCGCGAGCGCGCGCCTACAGCGTTGGCCAAAGAGAGGGGGGGGGGGTGGCAAGGAGAGGAGATGTACGAGGGGGTGAGTCGGGAGGCAGGTACTATAATGCGAGCAGAGAGGAAGAGCAGAGGCTGCGGTAGCTGTGCAGTGGGCGTCAATAACGAGATGCAGGAAGTGCGCTAGCCACCGCTGCCGGACGCCCGGCGCTCGGGGTAACCTGATGTGCAGTCCATGCTGATGCGGCGGGAGGGGGGGGGGTGGAATAGAGCCGCCGGCTGGGATGCTGGGCGGTGGTGGCTCTAAAGGTAGTTGAAAGGCCCGAGGGGCGGGGGAGCCCGAGCCGGCTGATGTATCCACCTGAATGACTAGACCACGTAATCACCGGCTAATTACCCGATGGAGCTGCTGCTGCTGCTGCTGCTGCAACCCCAGCGTAAGCCGCAGACTCGCTCTCCATACATATTGATTATATCTTATTATTTGCACGCGGGAATGTTTCAGGAAGTGGAAGAGGATTTATTTTTATTTGCAGTGTAATGTTCAGAGGTCGGGATGCCTCCTGCAGGGGCCAGTTTTGGATCGGTGGCTATTTTGACAAAGACTTTCGCATGGGTTTTTTTGTATCTTAATGCCCTGATATTGAATTAATCCATCATCGTTCGAGGAATTTTTCATTGCTGGGTTCCAAGAAAAAAACTTCAAAACAGGAAAAAATTATTTTAGTTCTCCGAACCATTTAACCTTCCATAAGTGGCTTTTTCATTGTCATGAGATTAGATAAGCTTATTTGAAATGATTGATGACTAAATTGTTCAAGCCTCCCGGCAACAAAAATTGCATGATACAAAAGAAACGAATCATTGGACTCCAATTGGAGTAAGCATGCATAAAAAGACTTTACAAAGATACTAGCCTATACTCGCAGGTTAAAATCTAAATCCAGTCTATTTGAGTAAAAAAATCCATCAAGTGTCGGAGCTTTTAACACCTCGGACCACACGGATATTGTGCAAAGATGTATAAAATAGCGTAGTACCTTAAAAAACCTGCGAATACAGAAGAAAGCAAAACAAAGAAAGCCCTTCTATTGATGATGTCTGAGAAAACTCTGTAATCTATGCGGCCGATCAGACATTAACCGTGTTGAAATATTTGGATGTGATTTTCCAATACCATCTCGTTCAAAATGTTTTACCATCCTTGGACGTATATCTTACTACTAAACAACTTGAAAAAATATTATTTAAACATATGATGATGAAATTCTGTACATGCTGCAATTACACATCTAGAACGAGATGAAATTGACGAATTCCATCGTAACATTTTTTCTCAATTATTCACGTCTGATCGGACCCGTTCCACCATCAGTTCGCATTGAAGTGTGAGCTGCGAGTTTTATTTCCAGCAAACAAAAAGCAGGTGGAAAAATTTCCAGCAAAAAACGGCTCACGATAACAATAGATAACTACTTAAATAAGAAACAGAGTGAGCAGCGTCCCGTCATCCGGCGGGGACAAGCAGAGCTCTCGCTCTCGTTCACTACACGCTCGAGTGGCAGCAGATAATTAAGTAACAGGGCCCACACGCACACCCATCCATATACACACAACCGGAAAAGAAAAGGCATCGACTGGCTGGATCTGCGATAACATCTTGATCCCTGTACGCGAGGGTGAAATCATCCTCTCCGAAAGTCTTCCCTCGTTCTTTTTTACGTCGAGAGGGTCCATCTCCCGGTCTATAAGCCTGATTGACGTTTTTGTGCTGACGAAGCTTTCTGAGTGTCATTTCGGCGCATCCCTTGCCTTGTATGACACTCTGCACATTCAAAAGTACTCGGATGTTTTTATTTCGCTTAAACTTTAGTGCCGTAGGTTTTTCAACGCCATGCTTTTTACTATCGAACACTAATTGTTATTCAGATGGTTGGCGTGCGTTTTAATCCCACGTCAAGACAGTGATAAGTTACATTCAGTTTTAGTGTAATAGTACCGTTAAGTTTGTGACCGACGAATCTTAGCTACGTAACTATCACCTTGTTTTCACAAGAATTGTTTTAGTACGATAAATGTATTTTATACAACACCTATACAATTTATTCCAGATATTCAAAGTTTTTGCATTGAACCTACGATGATTTTCTCCTGATTGAGGAAAAAGATAACGCCAAGACTTTACAATGCATAAATCCTTGCCTCATTTAATAATTCAGATTATTAATAAAATAATATACTATCGACTTTTGACGTCGTCAGATACCAATTTACCGTTGATCCTTTTACAGTCAAAATTGCGGTAACTTTTATGCTCTTGAATGTTGACAATTTTTCAAAAACTTCAAAACTACTTTATTCCCCCAGCTCAAAACACCCACTTCCCGAAACGCTTTTCCCGTACTCTGAATCAAGGGCTCCGAGATAAACGACGCCGCACCATCCGCGCAAAATCCACAGAGCCGAACAATGATCACGCGTCATTACCTCCTTTGTGCGCTAATCACCGTTTTTCCCCGAAACTTCGCACGCGTTTCCCACTCATTTGCATCCACCCCGCACACACGGCCCACTCTCGCGCGCTACGCAACAGCCTCCCCCGCTCGAGCGCACCCGGACTCCCAATTTCCCGACCGATCGAGACGCCTCTTCGCACGTATACCCCCCCCCCCCCCTCGCTATTTTTACACCACCCCCGCCCCCCCACCGTCCGGGAAGTCACCCCCGGGGCGCCGGGAGGCCAACCGCGGAGCTCACCCCGGGAGCGCGTGTAGCGCATCTGCAACACTCACGCTCGGGCGAGCCCGGATCGCCGCCCCAAGGCTCCCGCCATCGTCGTCGCGCACAACCTTCACGCTCGGCTTCACCGCGAGCGCCCGAAACGGGAGGAAGGAGCGCCACGGCTGCCACGTGGCTCCCCGCGTCTGCGCGCGACAATATGAGACGATTTTATTGTCGCTGACAACAATGCCGGTCTACTCGCGGGGAGACGAAAACGTTTTTTTTTTTTCTCGTTCCCGCTATTCTTTCTTCCTCCCTTTTTTTTTTCTTTTAATGCGATGGCTCGTTCTTCGCTCCCGGTGTAAATACAACGAAAATAAGGGCTGCGGTTGCCTGGGGACGCGCGTATATATGCCTATGATACACATTGGACCGAGATCTTACGAGCATTCAGCGCCTCCGGAGCAAGGGCCGCTCGTGCAAACTGATGGACGATGGTGATCGAGGCGGTTCAGGTGCGTGCGAGCGATTGTCATACTTGAAGGACCGTTTTTTTTTCTACCTTCTTAGCGATCGATTGGCAAGGAATCGAGACATGTGTCTACTTTGGTTCTGATTTGGTTGAGGAAAGAGTAGGGATATATGAAGAATGAATACAACAAAACAATGATAGAGTTTGATGCACATTCACGAATTATTGTTTTCTATAAATAAATTTCGAAGTGTGCCCTGAAAATTTCTCATCATTGGAATCGCTGTCAGACTGAAAATTTCAAACACGCAATGACAAATTTCATGCATGCAGCCTAAAATTTAATTGTAGCCTCTTCATATTTTGTTCGGACTTTGTCAAAAAAAGTTATCTTATTTAATTGATGGAAACCTGGTATCATTAATTTTTTCACGCAAAACAACTTCCTCACAATAGCACATCAGATAAATAATCGATATTTTTTCACATTACGATGTTCCAGTTTGACATAAATTTCATACTACATTGGATTTCAGAAAATTGTCCAAAGAGCTCGATATCGCTGCCATATATTCTGCGCCTACACCATGATACATTGAAAAAGGCTATTTTTAGGTGTTGTAACAAACATTTTTTTACGGTACTAGGGAGTTTTTTTTCCGCCACGGTAACGATCCAACGCAATGTACACAAAGCCGATAGTCCATATCCCGAAAAGAAAAATAAGGTCCTGGACGAGGATTATATATCTCATCGTCCGCAACTTTACAAATCGCTTTTGAAATTCATAATACCCAGAAACGGGGATCGTTCGGGAAATAAAAAGGGCCGTCGCGTGACGGGGGAGCAGAAAAATGAAAATAGCCTCGGGCGTGACGGAAAAATTGCGTAAGCGCGTCCCAACGGAAGGGGTCGCTCGACCGAAGGTGGCGTCACCCTATACGCGGGGAATACGCAAGCGACGGGCTCCGTGATCCCGGCGAACTTCATCCGACCCTTCCGCGCGCCTGGGCGTACGTGTGTATACATCGGCACGGCCAGATCCGCACCCTCCCTTCTGCGGACGCCACGGCCAACCGAGGACAGATAACGTATCGAGCTCGCACCCGCTTTCGCGAAGGACCGCCCCATTTATCTTGCTCGCTTCGCGCGCCGTCTCTCTTTCCGTTACCGCGCCTTCGTCCCCTTCGCCCCCCCCCCCTTTTTGTTGTACGTGCGTGCATACACGCGTACGTGTTTCGACCCTTTATCAAGGTGGCCGGGCCGAGTGAGTACATTTTTCGATGACCCCATTATCGATGCGCGCGTGTTTCCGGGCATTCTTTTTTCGTGGCCTTTCCCCCTTTTTCTCTGTGCTTGTTGATTTATCGACTTGGCCGAATGATGGACTCGGGAGTTTTGATCATCAGCGGATGACTGCCTTGTGAATCCAAGTTTTTGAAAAAGACACGCTTAAAAGTGTGTGGTAGAATTTTTTTTCCGTCATTTGAAAATTTTTTTTTCAAAACTATGTAACGTTTTAACCTATTTCCTAGTTGTAATTTAATATAAAAAAAAAAATTAAGGATTGTATCATCATTACTAAAATCTACCAGAAAGTAGCTAAGTGTCCCAGTTTAGTTGCTGTCATGTAAACAGCAACATCATATTATAGGATACCATTCACATGCAAATTAACGCGAAAGGGATCCAGAAGTAATTTTGGATTACAAAAAGCTACGGACATTTTTGACTTTTTTAAAACGTTCCTACAACTTTATCACAATTTTTTTTAAACGTTGCAAAGTTCGAAAACGTTGTGTGCTCTCAGGGTAGTGTTAGTTAGCGTTATAAAAGATACAGAAATCCATTCGCTATCAACTTTTCTACCAACCCATTTATTTCATTTATTTTGTAAAACAATGGCACTTGTGAGCTTCAGAGTTCTCAATATCTGTGACAAAATGTTTCACATTCTCATTAACATTACTGATATGTCTTGTCAACGTGTGCAAATTGTAATAACACGCTGAGACCAACAATGTTTTTTACAATCATCTTTACCGAACCACAATATCATTAAATTGAAGTATGTACGGTAATGAAATATGTTCGACCATTATTTTTATCATTCAAAGTATCGTAATCATTCTATGATCACTTACCAAAAGAAATTCAAGTAAACTTTCAGCTAAAAATCTACTGGCCACACCGACCATTCCGAAGAATAAACTCCAATAACAAGAAAGAAAAAAAAAAACATCCC
>JAPYYV010000710.1:0-30266 GCA_030522625.1 Copidosoma aretas
GGGGGGGTGGGGGCGCGGGGGGGGGGGGGGGGGGGGGGGGGGGGGTCGCAACAACCTTTTCCCCCGGCCCGCGTCGTCGACGGAGTACAGCAAAATCCAGGCTCCGAGCCTCTAGCGCCGAGAAACAAGAATTTATCGCGCCCCTCTGGAATTAACGACGCCGTTACCCGCCGACCGACCCCCGCTCCCTTTCGTTACGGCGCGCGATTGCAATTTGCCCCGTGATTCCGTTCCGCTTTCCGTCCACTCGATTTTTTTCCGCTTCTGCTTCCCCATCGTTCCCTCCTTTTCCCCTTCGGCTGTACGAACGGACCTTAAATCATGCGTCTCTGGAGGAGAGAGCCGTTGAGGAGGGCGGGGGGGGGGGAGTAAGAGGATAGGCGACGCCGTCTTGTGATTAGTAAGTAAGTAACGTTAGTCGCGGCGCGGCGCTAGAATTTGGTAGGCGTGCTCCGCTGTGGGAAATGATTTAAGGGACCGCTCGCCGTGTCTAATCTCGCGTAATGGCGCTGGCGCGGCGGTATTTCCCTCTTCGTCTCCTCTCCCGTTTCTCACTCGTTCGTCGGATAATGAGGAAAAACGCTTTTTTAAACTGCGACTGGCCCTTTCTGTTCGCCTGCGTCGTGTACATAACTGTACGTTTTGAGAAAACACATTTTGGTGACGTCCAATTAGTTACTGTATAAAACAAAAAAAAAAAAAGGGAAACAAATTAAAGCAACACCAAAGGCACTCGACAGAGTTGTTTATCATTTTCCGGATATCTCCTGGTTTGTCAAGAACACGCGGTCAGAGCTCTCGCCTGGCTTTTATCAATACTCACCGCGCTCGCAATAAAAATCGAGTGATTAGAAACCAAACCGCGACAGCCGTACTTCTCGCGCAAAGACAGCTGCACCCCCAGAGTCTCGTCAGGGATGAGTTTGACCGAACGAGCGGAATCGGCAGAGGCCAAAACCGAACGTAACGCAACGATCAACGCGAGAACGGCCAAAACAGCGCCGAGCAGAGGAGAGGCGAGATTGTCAGCCGACTCCTCCCCGCCCGTGCGGCTGCAACAGCCGTACACAGCGAGGGAATTATTTATAATACGCGAGTTGTTGAATCGCGCGCGGGCATTATTCGCGCGTGTATAATTTATTGTATACGCGCAAATGGTGCGCACGAGCGCGTTAAGTGCGACCGCCCCCCCGGCATTAAAAACTCATTGGGCGCGACTACGACTGCTGCATCGGTGCAGGCAATAGTGCCGATAGTGCGCTCGTCTACCTGCGTGTCGGTACGTTCGCGCGAGTCTACATACAGTTCGGGTACATAGTGTATGGCTCATGCGTGCGTGTGTCTGCTTGTTTGTTTGCAAGCGAGCGAGTTGATTGGCTGTACATGAGGCTCGATGGACTAACGCATTTATCGTATCTCTGGCTCCGACAACGTTCGACCGAGCTTTTTCAACGTACGCCTAATTTTTAAATGAGAATTTTCCCAAATTCACGCGTCCCTTCCCGCGCGTCGAGTACGCATCAGGAGATCGGGTTTTACAGAATACCAATGGGCGGTCTGTTTCGCAAACTACGCGGATTACACCGAGTCCAGTCGAGAGTCGCCACGACTACTGTACTTACGATCTACCCATGCACGTCCACCGCCGCGGTAAAGCACGAAAGCTATAACCGCGCGTGCACGTGTGCGCGCATAAACGCAGAGGGGGGAGAAAAAAAAGAGCAAAGCGCCGGCCGAGCATCGAGCCTGTAATAATAGAGGCAAGCGTCCGTATGAATAACGAACGGCCCGATTAGCGGCCGGACGACACGCGAGAGTCTTTACCCTCCGTTATTTGCCCTCCACCCCCCCCCCCGCCGTCGGATTTGTTTTTTCCTCCTCCTCTTCTGCTTTTGCGCTGATCAAAAGTCTCGCCTGCACGAGAAGCACGTCAAGTTGATGCGGAGTCTCTGTGGCTCCGAGTACGGGAAGGGGGGTACAGAGGAATAGACGCGCGGCGAATCAACGTCAATTTCAATTACGGACCGGCGTACGGTTGTTACTATCTGCGACGTTGCCATTGCCGTTTGTGTGCGTACCGACAGAGAGGCGTGGGGGGGTCGGGGGGTTTTGAATTACGAAGGGAATCGCTGCGTCGGACGGCGCCGCTCGGGAAATTGCCCTACTTATGCGCGAGCGGATAACTCATTATTTATGGAGCGCGTCTCTGTGGGATCTAGGTGGTATAGTGGAGATCGCGTGAATACGGCCGGGATGCGCGTTGTGGTGTACGGGCGTCAGTGTGCGGCGTGGACGATCGGAGAAATGCGGTTCAACGAGACGCGCGCCGTTGGGTGTTTGGGGTCGAGTGCGCGGATGTTCAAAGGCGTTATGGTTGCCGGTTGGGTTCGTTGGGGGGTGGAGATTAATTTGAGTAGTGGAGAAAAAGGCTGGAGCGGCATGATAAAAACCGAAGACGAGAACGATTTTAATTTGTTGAGTTTGACACATGGATGTTCATGAGAAATACTTGCGATGATTAATTTTTGTAGAATCGTCTGCCATGTATCAGTAACTGTCAACAGAAATATCATTTAAGTATACGAAGAAACATCAGCTTATCCAATAGATCACCGAAGCGAAATAACGGTATCGATTTTGCGCGAACGCCCGCGCGCGACATCGTCCCTGTGGCGTCAGCGAACGGCACATAAATCAGAGAAACTCCTTGCTACCGCGAGGCGTAAGATCGAAATAAGGCTCTCTCGTCAAAATAATTGCCGCACCGACAATGCTTCGAGCTCTCGCTCTATACAGCGGGATACATCCATCTTTCAGAGCACCAAACCCAGTAATCATAATTTTTCCACCAGAGTTTCTCTGTCCGAACAGCTCGTTCGTCCGTGCTCTTTTCAAACACATTGTTTCTAATGGCGGTAACTTTTTCATCCCTTCCCCCCTTTCAGTTAACCTGGAGATAGCCGGTGGACGGAGGCGTTGTAGAGAGCACTTGCGTGTTTTCCCGGAATTTTCGCACTCCTCTATCATCAACAGGGTACAGCACGAGGGTTAGGGGGGGGAGAGGTCGATTAAAGAGCGAGGGATAACAATGCGGCCGAGCAGAGTAACGGGGGAATCAAAACAGACCGAGCGCAGCTAACGCGGAGTGGGAGGAGGCAAGGCTGGCGTCTCGGCAAGCAAGGTCGAATCAATGGTTGCGTAAGGGGGGGCACGCTCCAGCCGCCGGGCGAGAAGAGGGGAGCCCGACCGGGTGCGTGGGATCGAGATCTTTTCCCCCCGGGGGGACGGACGGCGAGGCCCAAGATCCGGTTGTACCTTGCATCCTTCGAGGGGACGACGATCGCAGTTAACGGGACCGAAATGCCGATCAACGCGAGCCAGCGTTTTTAATCTTGGCGATTGAGGACAAATTGATACAGTCTCACGGGAGATACGGCCGATGCAGGGTTGTATACAGGCAGCTGGTGAATGTTCGACGGACGAGCGAGGCACGTGAATATTTCCCCGCGCGAGCACCGCGAGTGGCCGCACCGTCTGCGATAAGTTTGCCCCGCGTGTTTGGGCAAGTTTATTTTCGTCCGGAGCAAGAGAGAGAGAGAGAGAGCGCTCGATCGACTCGAAGCAAACTTCTGATACAACATCCCGGATACCTGAGCGGGGGGGTGGGCTAAAATTTTATTCATGAGAAAACTGTCGGGCGTATCAAAAGCCCATTAGCAGAACACGAGCAGCAGCAGCCAGAGGGACAATTTATTTATGGAAAATTATCCGTTCGCCCAGCCTCTTGTCTACAGTGCAGACAACCTACCCCTTTTCCCCTGCCCGAGTTTCTATGCTCGACCACTACGACGACACGTGGGGGTAATCGATTTCGCTCGATAACCGATTAAAAAGTCATCGGCAAACAGGCCTACGGGCACCGAGTGGGGAAGGGGGGGGGGGGTTAGGGACATCCTCGAAAGTTGGCCGAAACTCGTATCCATTATACATACTTCCTTCCGCGTATAGGTGAGCAAGGGGGGTCCGCAACATCGACTAAACTCGTGTGTGGTCTATCGAGGGGGGGAGCCACCCTTGGGTGATATCAGTGCCCGGCCTGCTGAATGGAAACTCAACTGGGCGAGCCCGACCCGACCCCCCCCCCCCCCCACTACCCCGTTTCGTGATGAATGGCTGAATAATGCCGCCCTTTTCCTCACCCTACCGGCACACACCGATAGCACTCCGTGGGAACGCTCCGGAGTCAATGGCATGTGCAAGACAAGTGGGAGGTGGGAGAGCGAGGGAAGTTTTTATTTGCATGCGTGAGTGGGCCTGGTTCGAGCGTTGCGGGTTGGGGTTACTGGGTTTGGATTTTGAAGGAGGGTGCAGTGTGCTGTGTCGCGCGAGAGAGGTGGGTCTCGAGGAAATCGTTGCGTCGCGAGGAGCTCGGGAAATACTCTTGTTTGTCGTTTTTTGCAGGTACCGGTGGTTCGCGTTTTCCAGAATACTGATCTGATTGGAAGGAAATGAGCTTCAATTCTATCGTTTTTTGTTTACAACATATGGTTTTCCATACAAGAGGTATGCAACAGGAAAGTCGACTGTTCTAGTCGACGCAATATGGTACCTTTTGCGAACGCTTTCTTGCAATAACTTTACCGATAGTTTCGCTGTTTCTCGGTATCAATGAAAAAAGATGGGATATTGTCATTTCTTAAATTAAATTTTTCATCGAATGTGACTCAAATAAAGAGTATTTTAACATTTAGACAGAAACATGACGCAGTGCTGGAAATCCTTCCTGGAAATATATCAATTCTGTGTATTCCATATATTTGGATATAGCACCCAGCCCGAGTCGTCAGCGCTACGCTGCGCTGCGAACTTTTGAAAATTTTCGCCTCCGGTGATATTCGTGAGTGAAATGTGCCTGACTGAATGTCAATATTTTAACGAAAAATAAAATTTCGATGATTGGAATCCTCAAACGTATCTCGGGGAATCGATGATTCAATTGAATTTTTCCTGGAACGAAGCGAGCTGTCTGTGTCTGACCAAACCCTGATATTTCCACTGAAAAAAACGCCAATTTCGTCCTCCATTCAATATCCTGTATCGATTTACGCTCGGAATACCCATTTCTTTCCCCACATATGTTTTTCATTGCATCAAAAAAGTGTTTGAAATTTATTAGCTTTAAAATTTACTGTGTCGGTGAAAACAAAACCTTCAAAAATAAAAACGAAAAATAGAATCGATAGCCAATGAAATATAGTTCGGACGGACCAGCGCCCGACGCTCTATTGCTCCTTCTATTCCGGAAAAATCAAAACGCCCCACAGCCAGTGTCATCACTTTTCTACTTCCTCTACCGTCCCTTTTTTTCCTCTATAATACACTCCTTCTCCCTATCTCGCTCCATTTTCCCGAAGAAGAAAGAAAGAGGAAAAAAGCCACTGTCGCGTTTACAAAGGCGCACACATACAAACATACGTGGACAAAGGAGGGCGCTGATCATCTCCGATTCTTCCCCCAAGGGCACTCCGACCTCGATATCTCGTCGCGCGAGGTCGGACGAAAATCCGAGACCCCGTTTCAGCAATCACTACCCGCCGTACAGGCCCTTTTTTGTTTGTTTGTTTCTCAGCCGTGCCCGTGTCAAATGCCGAAGAAACGGACGATCAAACATCAAAGACCCGAAGCTCGCTGACTTCCCGGCCGTTACAAGGTTGGAATTTCCTGTTGGGTCGATTTCGCGCCCGATCGCGATCGATTTTTCGCGAGAAATAGGCCGACGACCACCGGGCTCCCTGTCAAACAGCGGCGGCGACACTTTTGCGAGAAGCCACGGCCTTTTGGTACTTCGACAGCGGGAGGGCGGCAAACGGCTGGCCGAGATCGAATTCAAAGGCAGGGAGACAATTTTCCCAGAATCGGAGCATAGCACCGACGGAAGCGAAAGAACAATCTCGGGGCAAAGGAAAATACCGAACGTCTCATTTTGACTCGACGGAGTTGGTACTCTACGAGTCCCAAGAAGCTCGAAAAGTGTGCGTATAGTACCCACCGCGCAAGTTCCGGAAATACAGCTGGACTCGGGAACCCCGCTAAGACCTCGGGATTAACCTTCACAGGGTTTGAAAAAAGAATTCGGCGACAAGAAAGCTCGGGACGCTCGATCGACCAAATCCCGAACAGAATAGCTGGACGCCTGGATGAAAAAAAAACAAACGGTCGACTGACGAAGACACTGCCTCCTCCGATCCGACGTACCCGGTGCCACGGAACGCGCGCCCCGTTCCCGGAACTCGCTCCTCGCGCGTGCGTGCGCGGACGAGCCCGGCCCTAATTCCGGCCTGAAGTTTTAATGCCCCCGGGATCGGCGCTCGCCCCGAGTAACCCGAGTTTAGCGGCCGCTGCTGCACTGCCCGTAGGTACACACACACACGTGCTTACCGGGCAGGGTTGTGCAGCGAGACGAGCCTGGCCGTAGGAGCGCGCGCGTGCGGGGAAGGAGAGGAGGTCAGCGTTGAGCGGGAGACGAAAATAGAACGGGGCGAGGGTCGGGGGAGAAAACGCCCAGCGAGAGTTGAAAGGAGAGGTGGAGAGGCGCAGAAGCGGCCGAGTCGCCGTTGAATCCCGACACGAGCACGCTCGTCTTGTCGCTGCTGCCACGCGGCGGCGTTTACGTTTATGCGCGGCTTGTATATGTATACATACACCGGGGGGGGGGGGCTTGTCCGTTTACGGGTTACGGCGGTGCTGAAGAGCCAGCCATTACATTTATGTGTGTCTGTGTGTGCACTGTGCATGCCTTGACTTAGTGTTGATGTAAACAGGGTGGGCTGAGCGTGTGCTTCACGATCATGACTGCCCTGCGCGGGATCATTATCGCGGGGGGGAGGGGGGGTGGGAGGGACTCCGAACGGCCCAAGTTTGAGTTTATATCGCCCGGAGGTAGCAACAGCGGCAACTGCCTCCCTCTCTCTCCGCGTGTATGTATACGTAGGGGCGAGCGCCGAGGGGTGGGTGTGTTCCGCATTGCGGCCGATCAACGGCCTGCACCCAACGCTCAATCGTTAGTACTGATTTTCCGGGCGCGTGTGCACGCGTGTAATGATTTAGCTTTGTTCGTGGTATCATATGTGCTATTAAGACGGTTATACTCGTGCAAGCTGCTGATACACACTGCAACGGAGAGGTGTATTCTCGTAGAGTCAGAGGGCTGACCCAATATTGAGTTGTTCTACTGTGGCGTGATTCTGTGCTGTATTTACTATGCCTGGCTTGATATTGAGCTGTTCCACTGCAGCGTAGTTTTGTACGGAATATATCCTATAGCGGAGGTATATTTTCGTAAATTTGGATGTCTGACTTGATATCGAGTTGTTCTACTGCGGCGTAGTTTTGCACGGATATGACACTTTAGCGAAGAATTGTATTTTTGTAAAGTTGGATGTCCGACCCAAAATTGAGTTGTTCTACTGTGGCGTGATTCTGTCCGGATTTACGATGTCCGACTCAATATTGAGTTGTTCTGTTGCGACGTAGTTTTGCACGGATTATACACCGTAATGAAGATGTGTATTTTCGTAAAGTTTGATGCCTGACTAGGTATCGAGTTGTTCTACTGCGGTGTAGTTTAGCACGGCTTGCACACACACGGTAACGGAGAGGTGTATTTTCATAAAAAGTAGATGGCTGACTGAATTCGGAGTTGTTTTACTGTGGCGTGATTTCGTGCTATTTTTCACTGCTAATGGAAATATATAGTTCCGCGATGTCGGATGACTTACCCTATATCTCGCTTCTATTGATTGTTCCGTGTGACTCTGGCATGTTACTGGTCGTGTTTAAAGCGCATAGAAGCTCCAAGTTTATCGCTTGCAAAGAGCTGATCTTCGGTACCTTCGTTCGGTTTGTAGGTTCGCAGATGTTAGAGATGACGTAGCGAGTACAGCGGAGTACAGAATATTATCGGGTAATTTGGATGTCATATAGGAGTCAAAATAGGTAGATGGTGGTGTCCTGGAGCCCCTGTATTAGCATCGATGTAACCGAGAGAGCTAAAAAATGCGCCATCTAACCAGAGCCACACCCAGTGGTCGGAAAATTCATTAAATTCTCAGGACGCCGTGTTTCACCATCACAGCACGAGCGACGAACACCGCGTACCGGGCCAGCCTCCCCTGTTATTCACAGGCCGCAAGAGACTCCAAAGAGAGCAGGGAAAATTTCTCCGAGCCGGCGAAAGGGTCGTAAACTTCGGCGGCCTCGCTTGGTGTACCAACCGACGGAGCGACGCGCCTTCTATATATAATCTTGTAATCGATAATCGATACATCTACAAGGGAGCAAAGTAGAGATGCTGTGCGGCAGCGGCGTAAGCGGACGCGCTTGTGAAAATAGGCGCACCCGCGCGTCCATTAGCTCCGAGGACGAGGTCGGGGCGGCGTGTAAAATCCCCCCACCCCCCTGTTGCCGTGTTAATTACACCAGAAGTATGAAACGGATATCGCGTATCGGGACTGAATTTTTGCTCGAAGTTCCTCCATCCCGCACGCATGTGGAGCTTCGGCGATGGGGGTGTTTTTTCGAAATTGATCGACACATTTTTTGTTTCCTGAGTACGAGTGGGGATTTGAATATTCATCGCTCGTTTGGCGTAGATTTGTCGGGAAAAAGGTTTTTTTTTTTTTAATCTTGCGAAACAATAAAAAAAAAGTCGTGAAAGTACGCATACGAGCGAAATTGAATAACAATTCCACCGAGTAGGGGGGCCAACGCACCCGCGAGGTCGCGCGAACGCATTGGTCAGTTTACAAATACGTGTACGCGGGGGAGGCGCGGACCGACCGCCGGGCAGCAGCGGAGCATCATTATGCGTGTTTACACGTAAATATCGGGGCCGGTGAAAATTACGAGCTCGCCTGCTGCCCCAGGCTCGACGAAATTTCGTTCGATAGGCGGGAGAGGAGGTGTAGCGGCGCTAACGAACGCGTGCGCTCGTGGGGCTGAGTTATTCCGAGAGCGCGGGCACAGCGGTGTTTTTCGAATTTCGGGGAAATATTTCTGGTCGTCCGAGCGACTGGAAAATGATAAAAGTATCGGTTTCGTTTCATTTTTACAGATACTGTATGCATAATGTTACTTTGGAGTGAATCTGCGCGCGCATGCGAAATTCGATTACACGGCGCCGACGTCGGTGGAAAATTGTTGATTGCGAAATTAACAACCGGTGCCGCGCCGACGTGGATTGATCATCGAACTGCGTACGACATACTTATTAATTTCGGTGCAAGCAAATTTGTGTTTGCGCATGTGGGTCAGCTTCGCTAATTATTATGCTGATGTTTCGAAAAATGAAGTGAAATAATGATATGCGTTTATCAAAATAACGAATCGGACGGACGGTGATATGTTACGCATACGAGGAAAGGGGGTGATATACCAACAAGGAGAAGGCATGGTTTCCGTGAAACAGGTTGTGATAAACTGGGCTGTGACTATTTCGACACATATCTCACAATGTAAGAAAATATAAGACGATCTCGTGGACTGGAGTACTCAGAACATATCACTTTGTTGCTAATTTTAGATGAGTACATTGTTTTCAAGCTGCAGTAGAATATACCTTAAATAAAAGTTGGGATCGCGAGTTTCGATTGCAAACAAATTGTACTGTTTGGCCCACCCTTTCAAAGTTACAGCGCTTTGAAGATGAGCAACACAATTCCGATAAAAATTAATATTAATTCGAATACGTTTTGCAAAGTTCAATACAATCGTTATCGATCGAGTTACAATTGCGTAACACTTCAAGAAACATCGGAAAAAGCAAAATCTATTCAAAGGGTTCATCAGCACTAAAAATTATTTGGATTACAAAATCTATATTATAATATGATAAAAAAAATGTATTGTTAATACCGATACAAATGTTCCAACCAATACAATTACAATCTCACTCTGCGAAAACTAGTTAATCGAGTTTTTGAATTCAATAACCCGCTCCATTGACACGGCAAATACTAAACAACAGAGTAGACGCGATAGGGAGACAAAATCGGAAAATTGCCGGCAGTAGGGGAAGGGTTAAGCTCCCGAGTTCACCTGCTCGCGGCAAATTCATAATGCAACAGCATCACTCGCGAATAAGCGACAATCCGATTTTTCGACCTCGTTCGCTCTACCCGTGCCCAAATCCATCGAGAGCTCAAATGACAAAAAGCTGTTCATTTAACCCGAGATCGACGTTGCATCCCAATGAGCCTGACGGGACGGCTGTTGTCCATCACTGGGTGTGCAGAATACATGCACGGAGGTTCATACTGCAGCACGTGTCGGCTATGCTTTCGTTGGCTCGCTCTCACTCCCTCCCGGAGCTTGATTTCATACACATATCGAGAGATGAGCAAAATGGAGTGAACTTTCGACAAAGGTTTCAGAGTAGAAGAGGGGGGAGGGGTATACACGTATACTCACTCCCCCCCCCCCCCCCCCCCCCACTGGCAAACACCGCACGTAGTAATCTGATTTTTGACCCCAGGGGATGGGTGGGGGAGTTTGGTCCTATTCTCTTTCGGACCCGTACTGCTACCGCTGCGGCTGAATGCGAGTTTCAAACAACATTTTCGACTCCGCACGTGAGGGAGTATGAGCCACGGAAACTTGTATCGTATTTCACGCTCGTTGGATCCGCTCCATCCTTCTTGTGTATATGTATGTTTCAGATTGATGCGTATTCACGTCGTTACGTTGGTATTACAACTTTTATATGCCGACAAAGATTGCTCCCAATGTCATGGATCAGCCTGGTTGGAACATATATATGATCTGTATCTTCATGCACGGGGTATTTTAAAGCTGTTTACCGAATACGAACTCTACGCATATTTATTGTCCAAGCTACTGCTGATTGAAAATCCAAAAAGAAGCTTGCAAAACATGTCCACTGTCTTTCGTACTGTAGGAATTCATTGATTTTCAATTAAAAATACGTGTGAGAAAGTTGCCACTAGAACGAAATGAGGTAAAGGGATTCTTTCGTTCGTCCTGGTCAGCTCATCACTAACGCGGGTATGGTTTTCCTGGAACATTTTTCAAAACGCTTCGAACAGACATTCTAATTAAAAAGGAGTTCCAGAAGACATGGAACTTTTGCAAAAAATGAAATTAAAAAATACACGCTATAAATTGAGGCGACGTTTTGTAAAATGCCGTTGACAGACCTGTTCTCAAAACGCGCACTGGTTAGAAATCAAAAACCACCAGCGACCTCGTGCACCAGGTCCGGCCCGTCCAAAATACTCGCCCCTCCCTCGTATGCAAAACGAGGCACGAAAACAGTTGTCCCAGCAACAGCAGCACCGCTCATTGCGGAAAACGTTGTACACTCGGCCAAAAACCACGGCGACCCGGCAATTACAAACTGCCTGGCGCAGACTGGGCACACCCGTCGTCGTCGTCGACACGCGAAACTTCGCATCGGTTAACTCGCAGCAGCAGCAACAACAACAAACAGCAGCAGTGGCGACGACGACGACCGCGGCGCGTGTCTACTCGCGTCCAGCTGTATCCTTCGCCGCGGCGACAGTGCGCGTTGTAAGAGAAATAATAAAAACCGCGAGAGCTGGGGTATCTCGATCGACGTTAAGATTCGGGCGCGACGCGGAGGAAAAGAAACGCACCGACGATGTTTGGTTCGTTGCCGAGTAGGAGGGCGCGAAAGAGGAGGAGTTTGGCGCGAAAACCGATAGCCGCGGGCTTTCATCGCGCGCGTACGCGGCTCACCCGAGTGCCGGGGGAAAATGATTTGATCCCCGGCATTTCCCAAGCGGTAGCTCGGCTCCCTCCAGACGCCGTGCTCGTTTCTCCTTTCGCCCCCCCCCCCCCCCCCCCCCCCCCCCCCCCCCCCCCCCGCCCCCCCCCCCCCCCCCGGCTCTTTCCCCCTCTCCCCCCCCCCCCCCCCCCCCCCGCCTCAGCTGACGCGACCGTTGTTCTCCGCCATCGCGTCATCGATGTGATTAATCCGGCTGAATCGATTATTTTCGGTCGCTCCCCTTGAGAGGAGCAGCCGGCATCTCGCCGAGTGGATTCGGGGGGCGAAGTGCCTGTTCATGAATTTTCGCTCGCGACACAACAGCAGCAGCTCGAATCACCCACGCGCCCGTCGAGTTTAAATCGCGCAATAGCGGGCCGAGCAATCGCGCAAAGTGCACGATACCCGATATGCGCGCGGGAACGCAAAAATTCGCCCACGTACCCGCGCGCGCCATTATCTCAGCTCTCGCGTATCATATACCTATACGGTTTCGTGCAAATACATTTATCCGCATGCGAGCGCGCGCGGGGGTTATTATCTCCGCCAGCGAATCCGGGCTATTCCCGTTAGCTGTGTGTTTATGATGCTAATGCGCGCGCGAGCACTTTTATTTACTCCCTGTGGTTACTTTGCGCGTAGAATTTAATTCTTGCGAAAACTCCAGTTTCGAAAGCGTTTTAATGGGTACAGCAGATCGCGTGAAATTTCAGCTTTAGCGAGGATCACCTTACCTTTTCGCTTCTCGGCAGCTCTAAGTATGTTCCTTTTCCTGGAGCACGAGTTATAAGCAAAAGAATCGCGTCTTTTTTCGAATCTGATTCCGGAAAGGTTTTTTTATTTGATGCCAAACAGCAACTCCTGTCCTGTATGGTACTCACAGTAGCATTCTACTTTTATTTTTTAGTATTTGTTGAAAAAAAAAATGCTCCGGATCGTTTCGGTCCGCACCTTGTTCCTCTTCGAAAAGCCAGACTCCAGTAAGATTTCATCCACCATAAACTTGACAAGAGTCTTCGCCTGCGCCTCGGTAAGTCACTCATCAGCTTGTCAAAACTTTGTATTTTTTGTTATTATTTTTTCAGTAGAAATCACCATGTTCTTGCGTTATGTGAGAGCAAGATTCACCCACCAAAACTTCATCCGTAGACTCCTTCTCAGTTAATAAATAATCGACAGATACGACGAATCTCGGGCAATCGACCGATACGGTGACAGACAGTTACCGGTCAAGCAAGAGTCCGCGAACATCCTGGGGGCAAATAAAAGTATCAATGATGTTTCATGTCTCTGCGCGGTTGGTTCATTAGAACAGTTGATTAGCCAATCCAAACCGTCGGCGCTGCAACTAACATTTGGGCTAACTCGACGCCTCCATGCACCGTGCGGCATCACAAACATTTGCCCTCCGGTCTAGATTCGCTGAGCAGGGCACTGGCTGGCTTCGTTCCTCGACAACTCCCACGATCCGGCATATTTTACACGACACGTATACACACCCCGATGGGCTGCGCCGAACAAACAGATGCACTCCAAGGGCGGCGATTCTCACTCACCGGGCCTAATCTCCTCGGAAGCCTTTAATCGCGTCCTCCCTTTTCTCCTCTTCTCTCCTGAACGTACAAATAATTCCACCCAACAGCGAATAAACAGTATGCGCGCTAAACTCGCGCGGAGTGTGCTACAAAGAGAGAGAGAGAGAGAGAGAGAGTCCAGTACCTATGTATCTCTCGTTGCATATACACGGTAGAGTTGAATATTTATATGATGTATACACACATCGCACAAAGTCACAGAGCAGAGCCCGGGCGCAGTTTTGCCGCATTGCTGCGGTTTCATGCTCGGCGTTCTCTACCTTCGCGTACACGTACGTATATCCCCCCCCCCCCCCTCCCTGCCCCCGCCAAAAGAGGAGAGACCGCGGGCACGTGTGCGTTTATATTGAATTATACGTAGCGCGCGAGTCGAAAGCCGAGGTAGTAGGTGGTATAGGGTCGGGCCGCGGTGGGTCTCATGCAAATCGCGCCGAGCTGTCGGGTAAGAGTATCCAGCGGCGGCATCGAGTTTGTTTATTATCTTTCGGCCCCGCGCCCCAATTCTTGTTTTACGAGTCATGTGGGGTGAACGGTGGGGTTTGGATCGCGGGGTCCGATTTTCTGGGGGGAAAAGGCGCGGGCGGCCGCGTGGATTTTTCAGAGGATTGCGGTTACGGTTCGGTGTGCTCGCGAGGAGTTTGAACGAACGAGCGAGAAGAGTATTCATTTTTGGTTCTTGACTCGGATCGTGTTTTTGGTTTCTTCGAAGTACGACTGAGAGGAGAGGTACGGGTGACAAATCGAGGGGGTGATAATCGAATTTATTTGAAACGTGTGGGTTTTGGAAATCTTGAAGAAGCACGTCAGTGTACGCCCAAAGCACTTACGAGCGAAGATAATAAAACGCGCGGGCAAACCGTAAGCAGAGGATTTACTATATGTCGCGTATCTTTGGAAAAAGGAAAAGGGGCTCCATTGAGGTAGCGAAAATGAGCAAGCGATTTTAACTTTCTCGCGATTTAGAAGGAGAGAATACAATTTTCTCAATTCTAAACGCATTTAAAATCGCGAGAGATTTAAAATCGCTCGCTCATTTTCGCTACCTCAATCGAGCCCAAGGGAAAAGAACGCGTTCAAAGAGGGGAGTTTTGAAAGATACGGATACGTCGCTTTTGCTCGTTGCGAGATAATAAACGCACGTTATATTTGTACACAGCGCCCGCAGCGAAATACGCAAGGCGAGGGGAGAAAAGTCAGCGGATCGTTGCATTCGAAATCTCTTTGGCCCGCGCCTCTTCTTTCTCCTTCGTTGACGTTGTCGTCGCGGTGTCAATAAAAGAACGTCTCTGCTCTGGTTATTTTCCTATACTCGCGCCTCCAGCTGCTGCCACGAACCTCTTTTACCAGTGTTTTCTCTCCCACTCTTTGTTTTAGCTTCAAAAAAATACACACTCATAATACGAGCCTCTGTCTTGATTGTATCTTCGATGAGAATGTTAAAATTAAGATGAACAGAGAATTATACGGTTTTTCAAGTGAAACTCCTGATGGTACAACTTCCAGTCGGCATACATACTTCCAGTAACTCATTAAAATTATTACCGTAGTTTTTTTTTAAATCAAAACCAAGATGGTATATTTTTCAAAGTTTTTCAGTAATTGTTTATTCAACATAATCAGCTAACAATTGAAATATTTTTCATTCGATTGCTACTTATGGTTGCCTATAATAAAATAGTGTTAATTTTTCAACAGCCATTAAAAATAAATTGAAAATCAAATCGATCTATTATCGTGTACCAAGACCACAATAACTAATTAACATTTTAAACTTTTATTGCCAACAGAAAAAAAATCACCGAAGGAAATCGTTCTCACCAGCCTTTAGACACTAGGAGGTTATGTGCACCATTTTCACCAGAATCAAAGAGTAACACGCTATGTATATTACGCCCATGATGTAAGTAGAAGAGGCGTGTTACCGCGCTGCTTTCCGACAGATCCGAGTTCGTCCAATACGCGTACTCATCCGAACATCGTCCATGTTGGAGTGTAAGCCAATGAAAATAGGCAAATAGATTTAAAATTACTTGAACAGTAGGTGCTCTAAGTGCTCTAAGCATAACTAGTGCGACAGTCCTGATTATAAATAATTTTTAATTGTAGAAACTATTCATAAAATAGGTAATGAATAAAATCTAGCAAATATGTACGATGTCATAGGTACCAATGAGTGTAATTAAATGAATATATGAGCAATATTTTATCAGTTTAAGTTACAGTTTTATTTATTTTCTTTACAAAATTTATATTCACCTTCAAGTTATATATCAATTCCTATATGTTGCAATGCTTTTTAACAGGAACAAAGAATAGTATACAAATCATTTGTGTGCATGCATAAACACAATTTTCAACATTAAAAAATATAACATTTCATTTGTATTTGAAAATCATGAGTAGTAATTTAGAGTCTTAGCGGATCTTGCTACTTGTCTTACTTTATTATAAGTCTTTTCTTGTTTTATTAAAATGCCTTAATCTTATTTAAGTCCGCGATCTAACTAGACACAAGAGAACTTCATCGGGTAAAGAATACTCAGAACTAATGTTTAATTTTAATAAAGCAACTAATTTTTGAAAAATATGTATATTCTGCATTCGACAATCCATCCCCTATAAAACTAAGTCTGGACTGTGAATGTATGTATACGAGCGTTAAAACACAGGCGGTAGCAGACTACAAAAACTACAATATGGCGGTATCGGGATGTGCGCAAGAACATACTCAATTTGAGTCTATTAGGTAACGCACCTCTTCTACTTACATCATGGTATACGCCTGTCACTTGGGCCACTGATAACTCTTAATTTTTATTCACTAATTGAGCGCGAAAAAAACTTTATTGTGAAATGTTTGTTATACTCCAGTTTAAAAATCCCACCTGCGGTGCCGTTTTTTTGTTAATATCATTCTATACTTATTACAAAACCGTCGAGTCGAACCGCTCGAAATCACTTTTAACGAGGTATATGAAAATATACAAAAAAGAAAAAAAATGACATAGAAAAAAAAATTCCATCGAGAGTGAAGTAATTCGATTACGCACTCCAGAAAATGCACCCGAGTGTGCGCGCACGTTGCATTTTTCGCGCGAATGCATCGCTCCGGACGCTCTGACCGGGTTTGAAAGCCTTTCGTTGGATCACTTCATCGTGATTCCGCGTTCATGAAATTTTCATTGCTCAGTGTTCCATTATACTGCAGTACGAACGAGAGCACCCCGACGCGTGCAAAATGGATGGAAAGCTTGATGAAAAATATAAGCTCCTCACTCTTTTAATTTAAATATCGAAGCTTTTTATACGACCTTAACATCGTGGTATGATTCACATAGCCTTCTCAAGCGAGTTACGATTTCAATCATCCATTCACCAAACGCATCCGATATTCCGAACTGTTTTCGAATTCATCGTGAATCTATTCTGAAAAAAAAAACAGAAACCACAATCGGTTTTTTTTTTCATCGCAAAGAAAATGACGAAAAAACCGAAAGCTCCGTCGTCGCCCATCGCGAAAAACCCCCACGTCCGCGCGGGCAAATATTTCGCAAAAGCAAATCATAAAAGCCGGGGGCCTTTTGACTCTCCGATCACGATTACGCGCTACGTATTCCCGGAACGCGACAAATACGGGCGCAGCGCGAGTGGAGGAACGACGGCGGGGCTGTGAATCACGGCTATTTATGCTCGGTATTTTTCGCCCGGAATTCGCAATCGGCCGACGATAAATATTAACCCTCGCTCAATCACCGGCCCGCCCCCGAGCCCCCCGTTTATTGCATTATTATTCCCGCGCGGCGTGATTTTCGAGCGATGCGCGCGTTGATTGAAACACGCGGGCGCATTTTCCAGCCGGTGCCCCACCGCTGCGGTCGCTGATGAGCGTGTCCGTTTCACGAGGGCGTGCGCGCGGGGTGGGAAAATTGCGGGATTACCAGCGGAGGGCGCTCGGGGGTTTTTTCACGCTGAATTTCCATTTGTGGGAGGGGGTGGGGGCGCGTAATTGGTTTCGCGCGACGTGAGTTGTGCGAGTCGTTTTGACGGCTGGGGACAATTTTTTCCTCGACTGTTGGCCTCGGATGTTCATTAGACATGAGAAGTGTGAGCGAGGCGCTTCGTCGGTCGATTACATTTTTTCGCAACGGTGTGAGGAAAGTAGGGGTTTTCCGCACTGTTTTTAGCGTGGAAAATCAATTTTCCCCCAAATCTGTGCCGCACACCTAAAAAATTTCTTTTGCCAGGATAAAATTTTTCAAAACAAGATACTCAATCATCCTAGGAATATTGTTTTGCATCATCAACATGTACCTTGTGATAATCTTTGTTATTTTCATATTTATACAGTTAATTTCAGTTTTATAAACAAATACATTCAACCATGAAACTCTTTAATTATTGTATTTCCAAAATTGCCCTAAAATTTCCATCAATATATGTATCAATATTTAAAAAAGCGCATAAGCGTTGCGCTTTTTGCTGAGATAACGTTTTCCTGCAATTTTTTCCGAAGAATGCAAATATCTCTAAAACGAAAGCACGTAGTGCAAAACGGTTTACACCAATCGAAAAGGCATGAAAAAATTGCACACAAACACACCTGTTGTTCGATTTCAATTAGTACAAAGTCTCGAGAAAAACATCTTGGTGGATTTGCAGAAAAGGTGATGGAGGAGAGAAGGGAGTCAGCGGCCAGCGGCTGCTCTCCCCACCCTATAGGGTTATTGGGTTATTGCAGTTGTATTGGGTTATATAGAGATACTAGAATTACTTTGCTCCCCACTGCATTGCCGCCGCCGCCGCGCCGCCAGCTCGGCTAGCACGGGAGGAGGGGGGGGGGGGCACAAAAGTATAAGAGAAGATCAGCTGTATGTTATATACATGTATAGCAACAGTGCAGTATAGAGTATAGTACTTATATGTGCTGCAGACGAAGAGGCAGAGGCGCCACATCAGACGTCTCTTAATATACCTGTTTACATTCTCATGTGTTTTTCCGTTATATCTTTACCAGAAACAGTATAATGCAGTGGTTTTTTTAGTGTCGTTATGATCATTTAATACTATGACAGCCTAATATATGGTGACAACTGGGAGGAATTCGTGCTGCTGTACACTGATGTGTAACACTCATTTCTACTCGTATATGCCAGGTAGTACAACACAATACAATTTTCAAATTAGTCTGTAGCGAATCGAATGTAAATTCCACAGTATATGTGTAGTACAATTCACCTGTATCTGTTGACGAAAAAAATTAGCCTTGAGCATTAGACACATTAGATGCTAAACTTAATGGAGCAACATAACCGATACATATACTGCGTCTGCTTCAACGGCTTTCTATCGCACTGTACGTTGGTATTATTGTGAAAAAAAAAAAACATTACTTAGTGTTGTTAATATACTTTTTCTTTCTCTTATTTCAAAAGAATTTTTCATATTCTGACATCATGATTCAATATACAGCTCTTTAATTTTTTACTTTGATTAATAAATAATTTTTGTAATTGTTGTCTCTTTAGAGCGTATTACTATTAGGTTTTTGTACGTTGCAATACAAAACATTTCTAAAGTTTTTTCTACTGCTTACAAGTACACATATACAAATTATTTCATTTGAAAAAAATTTCATCAATTTTTAAATTGACGCAGTACGTCACTAGACCGCAAATGTGCACAAGGATGCAAAGGCTTGCGCTTCAGTGACGACTATTGTCCCCCCCTATGGGTGCAAAGCAATGTTGGCACCTGTACGTACAATACAAGGTACAATAAACGTTATTGAAGCGTTTTGGTAACTCTAATCATGACAGGAAGTATTTCAAGAGTTTGTTAGAAGTTGTGTATACGTTTCAATTGTATTTTTCATTATTCACTTTAACAACATTTACATGATAAAAAAATCAAAACAAAAATTACACATTTTGTTGATTAATTTATTGACATTTTGCAAGATTTTTAAGAGTCACATGACAAGACTGAATTGTACATATGTTGATGTTTAATTTTATTTCGAGTACGTGCACCTGGATATTTGTATTCTCGTTGTTGCAAAATTAATATCAACTCCAAGACAAATAATTTCATTTTAAATATATAATTATAAAAATTTCACGAAAAGTCGTTTGAACCCTCGCTTTGCGCCTGATAAGGGGAAAATAGTAGTTTTCGTCACAAATGTACATCCGTCTAAGGCGGTCCCAGCGGTCCCTCGGGAATTGCTTTCCAAGCGCCCTCGGGCCCAGGGACGACCCTCGGGGGTCGCACATTTGTGACGGAAACTACTATTTGGATTCCCTAGAAGCATGAAAATTGCATTTTTCGGCCTCTTTGCATACATACATGCCCCTGTAAAACTGTACGATTATTCTGTTAACAGATTCGAATCGACAGCTCCATACTCAAGTTTTACCAGTTGACGACTATTGTGCTTGTTTCGTTGTCTTGCAGGTAAACAATTAATCGATACATGTTCCATCAATATCGACTGCATCAATACAATATAAAAAGTTGACATTTTTTTTTATTTTCATGTTCCATTATTTACAGGTGGACCGTGATGGAAGATACAGTGCAATGTAGTATTTGTGAAGAACCTCTCGAAAATTCTTCCGATGTTACTATTACCGTCCGCGAAAGAGGACTGCAAACATGTATCGCTAAAAGTCTGGAATTGGAAGACGGAAAATGGCGAGACTGGGAGGACCAAACGTCCGTTGCTTTTCATGAGAAGTGTCGAAAAAGATATACGGTTCGCAAGGCACAAACCCGTAAGCGAAAGATCGATGACTCGCGTAGCACACAAAGGCTATCATCATCATCATCATTACCTTTGGATTCCAGAGTTGCTGGACCTTTGCACAGCGACTTTAACTTTGGTGGCTGCTGTCTGTTTTGCGAAAAGGTTCTTGACGCGAATAGAAAAAAAGTATGCAATATTTCAACCATACAGACTATCCACCGGATTCTCGAGATCGCCTCGATGAAAGAGGAAACGTACGCTGATCTCATCACTAGGCTGACATTCCTTGTGCAGAGCCAACAGGTCAAATCAGCGTACCACAAACGATGCCACTTGCGCTTTTATTCAGAAGCCCTCGCTAAAAAATCGACAACCATTTCTAGCTCAGCTGTGACCATGCAACGTATTTTCGATCACATAGAGAAGAGCGGAAAGTACAAATATACGTTGACTGAATTGCGATCGGTTATGGAGGGTAATGTGATAAGTAATAAGGTGCTGATTTCGCAGCTCAGAAAGAAATTTAAAAGTGATATTCACATTGAACAACACACAGGAAAACAGCCGATGTTTTATTATAAATCGTATCGTATTGGGGATATTTGTAACAAATGGTTAAAGGGGGATAACCTCGGGGATAGCATCACTCACAATGACAAGAAAATTATTCTTCAAGTTGCTGCCGAAATACTATGTAAAGAGATTTCAGACTCGGTTTTTGTCACTGAATCCTACCCACCACCTAGTCAGTTCCTGAGTAATGTTTCGACTGATATTCCCGAGCTTCTTAAAACGTTCTTAAATCAACTACTGATTCGTGAAATTGAATTCTCAAACGATTGTTTTCTAGAACGAGATTGCATTGCACATGCCATTTTATCGCATCTCAAACCTCGATCCTTCATTTCCACGCTGCAGCTGGCCGTAGCTACTTACGTGCACAGGAAAACGGGCTCGCGGTTGATGGTCGATTTGCTATCGCGATTGGGCATATCGTCATCCTATCACAATATGAAGCTCTGCGAAGCCTTCGTCATTAAGAATTCTCCCCAACTCAAGATTGATGAGATGCTTCAGCAGTATGTGTGGCACAACACAGTCCATAATGTAACTAATATAATTGGCCTCCATGAAAATCAAGACTCTGCGAAAGTATCGTGAACAATTTTTCATTTCTCGAATTAATTTGTCATGTTGTACGGAGTTACATTTATTGATTATAAGTGATTGTATTAATTTATTGAATTTTTTGTTGAAAAGAACACTGTCAATTTGAAAAGTAACAATACACTTGATAAATCTATGCGAGTAATAATGATAATGCAAATCGACCGAAATAAACGACGCTTTCAACTCATTTTAATATTTATTGACCCATACCCCTTTGTCAAACATGGATACGGATGCCCACACGCAGGCGTACGCATGGCATTTGCATGCATGCATGCATTACGAGGGAGGAGTTTATCAATTCGAAAAATGGATACTAATGAATTCCATCAATTGATTCGTTTGCTCTTCAACCAACAATGGCAACAATGCCAGGTGCAAAAGTCCTTCTTCAAAAGCGATGAACATCGGATTCAATTTGATTTCAATTAAGCTAAGTGCAAAGTTGTATTTTGTGTCTCTTTCTCTCGCAGGATCTCTGGATGTGTCTCATTTATAGGTCGTCGATGCATTGTTGCAAATATAATGCGACAGTGATTGGCACTGGAATACACAGCCAGTATGGTATTGAGGTCAACTGGTCACAACATATTTTTAATTTTCATCGTGTCGTCCGATAAGTTACTAAAGAAACTTGAACTTTAATTAATCATGCATTTATTTAGTAAATGAATCTCACAATAGCATTACCACTCAAAGAACCACCCGAAACCCGGAACTCCGAATCGACACGCGAGGATGAAAAAAATTAATCAACCCGCCTCCACGGCAGCCAAGATAGTTTCTAGAACAGCAATTAACGCTGAGTCCAGATATCTAAAAACAAGAGCAGGAGCAGCAGCGTACGAGCCGATGCACGGGGTCTTCGCAATATCGCGTTACTCCCTGCCGAGCTGAGCGCCTCTATATACCACTGCTATTGCTACCCAAGATTCCTCGGGCTCCGTCCGTATACGTAGATTATCATTCCATCAGAATTAGTTCGGAAGTTTGCATGCAGTGGAAGCCCCGGCTCAGGCGCACGTAGTATACATACCACCATCCCCAGCCCACTGGAATCGTAACTCTCGTCGTACGTGTGTGAATATTCACTTAAGTATACACTCCACTACCCCGGGACTCGGTGTATGTTTACGCAAGGGGCTCACTACTGGCCTTTACTCCGTTTGACGTAAAACTCGGGGTATCGAGCTTCACCCCCCCCCCCTTCCCCCCTCCCTATCTCTCCTCCATCAGAACTTAACACGAACTCGTCCAAGTCCCGCCGGGTGATCATGCAGAGCTACAGGAAATAATTAACCCCTGGAAAAGAAACTAATCGGAACGCGCTGGCTAGCTTCGAACTCCCGGGCGTGGCAATATCGCGCGCTCCTTTCAATCACCGCGAGCCGAGAACATCAGTTATACTAGTATGCACGATGCTTGTGGGGCAAAATTATTGGAGCAGTGCCGATCCATCGATTGGAGGCTCTGTATCTTTTGAATTGTAGCTTTGCTGATGTACACGGGTCGCGTGTGGAGCGGGAGCTTTCGAGTTCGTCGGGCAGACGTAGCCGGCTGCTTGTTGTACGTTTGTGTGTTAATAGAGACATGATGAGTCGAATGCAGGAATGAAGTGAGAGGGGCATTGGAATCGAAGAAAGTACGAATACGCGTGCGGATGTTCGGGCAGTCGAGAATGGAGGAATTGAAAATTTTATAAACTTGGACCTTGATCGAAAGAGTTCTGAGATCTGTTTCGTTGGAAATTATCGGCTTAATGTTTGTAACATGAATTTAGCGACTGTACCCTATTGTTGCTACGTTTCCATAAAAGCTCTTTAAAAAACCCAATAGGTACAAAAGTTGATTGTTAAAATTCGGTTTTTCAAATATTCAAAGTTTTACCTGGTGAAACTTTCATTTATCATTGATGCAATCAAAATGACGTTTTAATTTTTTTGAGAATTCCGTGACGACCGTGACAGAAGTCATTAAGGATATCCATGCATTGTTGAGATTACGATATTTTCAATGAAGAAACGTGAACATTTTCAGTTCAATTTTTTTATATTTGCACTTTGTTTTGTAATACATGCGTGTAATAAATAACTGTACCTGTACAAAAGAACAAAGTGTACATAATGATTAGTTGCAACCAGATTTATTCCAATAGTAAAAAAACTTTATAACTTTTGGTGATGATCATCGCATTTTCGTCTTTGAAGACTAACGGAATCCAAGACAGTACAGAAGACTCACACATCTGCCGTCGTGATTCTGCATGTGCTCTCTGAGATCTTTGTTCTGACTGAAAGTTCCCGGGCACAGGTAGCAATGGTAGGTGTGCTCGGTGGTCACGTGTCTTGTGAGATGGTCACGTTGGATGAAAGTTTTTTGGCACACGGTGCAGGGATGGTTATGTTCGGAGTTCATGTGCCTTGTCAGATCGTCACGTTGAGTAAAAGTTTGCGGGCACACGGTGCAGAGAAGGTTATGCTGGCAACGTACGTGTCTTGAAAGAGTTCCGCGTTGATTGAATTTTTTGAAACATACGGAGCAGTGGAAGGGCTGTTGGCCCTTGTGAATGTGCGCGTGACTTAGCAAATCCTCGGCTCGAGAAAAATGTGTATGACAGATGGTGCAGCGATGAGGCCTTTCACTCGTGTGAATACGATTGTGCCTCGAGAGACTGGAGGACGTAGTGTAGGTTTTTCGACATACATTGCAGCAGTGTACATTTTTCGAGGAACTCTCGCCCTTGTCCATAAGTGTGGATTATGTGTCGTAAAATCTGCAAACCAGTGGAAATTCTGTTTTGGATTGACAGTGATTCCGTCGTTGTTGTCTAGTTTTCGAGGTAGTAGTAGTTTCGCTATAACCGAAAGATACGGATCATGCTTTATTCAAGTTGTCTTCCATGAACAGAAATTACGAAGATTCTAATGATGACGGTAGAGAAAATACCTCACAAATACACAAATAAGAGAAATTTCCAAATACGAAATAAAATCTCACCTTTTCGTACCTAGATTCCCAACTATCAAAGCTAATGTTCGTTGTTTTGTCCAATGATTGAATGCACCTCATATTAGGCTACATTGATTATGATTTTGATTTTTTATTCAAGAATAAATGTACTTAAAGAAGTTTGTAAGCTTATTTAGTCGTTCGCTTCTTCAGCATGCTTATACTATAGTGACGATGTTTCTAACGATGAGTAAGATATTGTTAACGATATAATAATGGTTGTTACTGCTGTAGCTCCAGTCCAGCGGCACTAATGGCTCAATTTTGACAACAACGGCCCGATAGAAAGAGACAAAAGATTACCGAGAAATATTGATACAAATGAATTCTGAATGACTTTGTTTGTCTTTTGTGACAAAACAAATCCAAGCTGTAGCTATTCGTATACAATAATGAACAAAGACGTTCGATATATCGAGTATAAAAGTCTTTGAGGTATTTTATTGCATTTCGTGGTACAAAAAATAATCCAGCTTCCGCAATCGTGTAAAATACAACACTTTCCTCCTGCTCACGCCGTCTGCGTTGTTGATACTCATTGAAATTGCCATTACCTATATTCAGTCTGAATTTTACAACTTTCGCAACGCCCACGGAAAATCTCTCATAGCCACGCAAACATGAAATCTGCAACATTTTCATTTGGATAAAACGAAAGCTCGAAATCGCAATCGGTGCACAAACTCGGTCTCCTAGAAAATTACACCGGGAAATCCAATTATTCACGGACCGTCCGAGAATTCCCTGGCGTGAACGATAAAAAGCGAAAAAAGAAGGCGGGGGGCGAGAGAGAACGCGATTTGTTGAGGAGAAAAACCATAGGCTCGTTTGCGGGGCGACTATACCATCGTCGTACACAAATGAGAGCGCTGGGAAATTGCGCGCCGGCCGTGAAAAGCTCGAGCTCGGCAAATTGCAGCGAGCGAGCGAGCTGGCTGGCCGGCACGGCCCGCGATAATTGTAACGCCCTGCCGGGGATTTGATTTATGCCGTTTGCGGGGTTTATGCTTCGTTCGTGCTCTGTATATTTGTATGTATATATACATAGAAGCAGAGATTCCTTTTCTTGCTGCGGATTTCTTAGGCTGGCTATTTACCCAATGCTTTTAATGGACGAGATGATGATAATGCCATGCAATTATAGTTCCTATTACATTTTTTATTACACAGATAGGAGCTTGCGAGGGTTTTCAATTAAAAATTATCATTTTCTTTTTTTTCAGATCATAAAACATTTATCAGAGTAATGTGCTTTTTGCAAGCGAATAGTTGGATATAGAATTATGTTGATGAAATTATTAGAATAATAATATCGAGTGCCAACTACTCCTACAATCACTGATATCCCTTCGCCATCAAGTATCATTAGCCTAAAAACACGCGCAACTATCTACTCAACTAGACTGCTCGTGACTGTCACGAATTGATGGTATAATTGTACATCAAGATTGACCAAAAAAAGGCATTTAATTTGAAATTACGACTCTTATCTGAAATTATCATTCAACCTTGAACACCATACATAGAGAGCAACATAAGTGCATACATCTATACCGGTACGATAGGTAACGCTAAGCAATCAGTAGAGTTTTATACCTTCGGTCAAAGTAAGAGGAGCTTTGAGAGACCCAAGTGCGCAACCACTCCAGGTTCTACGGAACTTTGTCAGCTCGTTACTCTGTCGGCTCTATAATTTGCACAACGTCCATCGATACGTTACATCCACAGTCCACGATGCATGCAAAATGTTCAAACGGCGCGATATTGCCATCGCGAAGTACTCGCGGTAAAGAGAAAATCGCAAAAACTAATCCGCCCGTCATCCGCTGAGCGATCGATCGCCGCACCAGCACCCCATAGCTGTCGCGCCCTTCCACTGTCATTATCGCAAGGCGCGCCCCCATCCGACGGCCACTTCGTCACGACGACCGGCTGCGAGATTCTCGGTCTCCCCGTCCCGCCTCTGCCCGCCCTTTGTTCCCATCAGGCAAACTCGCCGAGACGCGCGCTCGCATACTCCGGTGTATACACGCGCTCCGGCGCTCGAGAGTCGCAATGAAAGAAAACGAAGGTAAGAGGCCGCGTCACCGAGAACAAGGGGGGGGGGGGGTGCGTGCAGCAGCAGCAGCGGGGGATAACCTCTTACTTCCACACGCTAGAATCCGATCGCATTGTTCCCCCCCCCCCTTTTTTTTTTCGCGTGGCTCGGGGCGTTTTTTTTGCGAGCACGCCATTGTTTTCTCGAATCGAGTTATGCCATCGGAATTCTGTCGGCAGGGTTTTTGGTGCACGAGTTAACGATTTTACATGGGATTTTTTTGTTCTCGCCAACACCATCGTGTACGTCGCTCTGGAGATGTCGGTGATGAAATTTCATTTGACGATTCGATCCTTGGATCTTAAATTTCCATGAGGAATGGATCAATAATTTTTCAACAGACTCTATGTGTATATGGGTGGAGTAAGAAGTTCAATGGTAATGGAGCGATAAATAATCAAATTTTGGATTTAAATTTTTTCACAAAATTGAATTCATGGTAGTGAGCAGACAACCGACGGAAATTCAAATTTTTTTGATACAAATGCGTCAGGGGAAATGGACTATTTGATTTAATAGTGAATACACTTGACTCTGTACTCAAAGCTCCGCGTATTATTCGATCACAAATTTTCGGCAACTTATATTATATGTATTAAGTAAGTTATGTCTTTGACGTTCGGCATTTTTTAAGAAAATACAAAATTTTATCGACCCATTTTTTCCACGCAAAATTGAATTTTCCCATCAACTACTCACAGCCGTGAGATATTGTAAACGTGAATTTCCTAGGAATTTCATTACTCTCGATCCAAGAGTTTCAAAGCGCATGTCCTGCGTTTCGCGGAAAAATTTGTAAAATTACACTCAAATGCAACAAATTTTTTTCAAGCATGGCTAACCATGCGCGCAACAGCGGGCAACTTCTACACCGCATCATCTCCGTTACCGAGTTCTCTCCAAATTACATTCCCCATTACTATACACGCAGAGAAAATTGACAAAGCCATTCCGTCGAAATATCCTGCGAGAGCCGTTTGCCGAAAAAAATCCGGCGACCGTACACGGTGCAAAAAGCGCGCCGCTCGCGTCGCACGGTACTGCCCCCGACAGCAGCGGAAAAAATATCTCAGCTGATACGTGTATACGAACGCCGAACTTTTCCCATCTCACGCCCCGCACGGATCGAACGCGCACCCCCTTGGAGAAGTTCGCAGAAGCAACTAGGAAGGGCGTGTTGCCTTTTGCACCCTCGGCCGGAGCGAGGGTGAGAGAGTCCCGTTGCAAAAATCCCAAAGGTCGACGACGATGGAATCAGCGGTGGAGAAAGCCCCCTCGCGAGCCAAAGACACTCCGTACTGTACGCTGCAGGAGAGGAGGGAGTGGGTGGAGCTGCCCACCAGCCGGACAGTTGCGATCGCAGGAACATCGACCGCGTATACGTCGAGCGACCAGTCGCGGAAGGACGATTGCGTTTATATCGTACGTAAGTATACGCGGGATGAAAATTTGGGGTCCCCCTCGGACGGGCTTCCGCTGCTTCGGCCGTTTCACAACGCATCCGCTCACCCAACTCTGCTGCTGCTACTACTACGATACGTATATATTTCAAATACGCATACAAGTACATGTAATACGTATAATGTACCTGTGCGTATGATACAAGTGCTTGGGCATTAATGCTGTACTTTTGGCGTGGCAACTGCGGAAAGGAAGGAGGGAAGGAAGGAAGGAAGGAAGCGGCCCTGTATGCACCGCAGTGCTTCGCTCTCGCGTTAATACACGCACGCAATTCGTGTATACGCGGCTGTGCTCTGTATACACATGTATACGTACATGCGCGCGTGCGGCCGGAAGGAAGCGAGGGCCGCGTTTCTGGCCTAGTCGGAGCATCGGGGGGAGGGGCAAAGCCCCGCGGGGGTGGAAGGGGGGATTTCATTAGGGGCCCGTTCGCCCGTGCAATCACGGCACTTCCAGGCTCGCGCGCGAGCACGCGTGGGTTTGTATACGCACATACATGTGCGTGTATGCGTGTTCGCGTGACCGCGATTTCCTTTCCTGTACCTCTCTGCGTTCATGTTTCTTTTCCTCTCTCTCTCTCTCTCTCTCTCTCTATATATATACATCGTACTTACCTACTACTCCGACTTGTCGGTTTTTCTCGTTTCGCGCGACCGTGCGTGCATATGGGCACGTACTTATCGGAGCTAGCGCACGAGTCGCGTTGTACACGTATAATTATTGGATTAGTGTGCGAGTAGTTCGGAGCAGCTGATTCGAAAGGATGTACGATCGGGCGACTAGCTGTTTTTATCTCCTCTTGGGTGTACAAATATTGGGACAATTTGTCTCCATACATATACATAATTCGCTCCATGGAGACACAAAAAAGAGAAGCGAAATAATATAATCGAGCTCGTGTATACATACTGATGCGTTGCACTCCGAACTACATGTCCATATCATGTCAGCCCATGTATCATTCGATCCACATACACTGCGCGGGGTATCATTTGCATCATCCACAACACATATCTCCGAGCACAGAGAGCGTCGCGACGCGTGTGCACGTTATCCACAAATATCATGTAGAGGAGCACACGCTATACATCAGTCACGACCCGCCATATCAATCCCGCACGCGTATTAGCATCTCGCGCTTCTTCCGTCACGGGGAGGTGGGGGGGGGGGGGGGGGCGGAAACTTCGTTAGGTGGTTTGCCCGCGTGCACATGCGTATCATATGAATCGAAAATCTGCATACGGCCGCGGTCACGTGCCCGCTCGTATACGGTTCACGGTTGATTGGAGAGCGGGAGCGCACGGCTGAAACCGCGCCCCGCCTATGTACGCTGGACGAGACTGCACTAAGTTATATGGTCGGGAAAACCCGTGAAAGGCCACCGGGACCTGCTGGGGATTATTAGTCCTGCGTGAGCTCGCTGGGACGGGTGGAGAGAAAGGTTTCCGCGAGGGGGGACCCTGTACCGGGCTATCAGCGCATCGGGCCGTTGTTCGGATGTATACCTTCCTCTCCGCGGCGCGAAAGGGATTTCGCGCTGCTACTGCTTTTGCCCTCGCGCTGCATCTTCCCACGTTACTCGGCAAGTTCGTCGATATAAATTTACCTCGATGTGTATCGAACGATCGGGCAATTTATATCCCTCCCTGAATGGCATACACACACCGGGCAGTGGACGTCTCGAAACAAACCCATCGCACCTCCATCCGTCCCAACAGTTGTAAATTATACTCTCGGCTGCAGGCGAGCACGCGCTGCGCCGTCGATCGCGGGCATTTTTCCGGCTCGATCGACGGGGGCCAAAAAAAACTCCCCGCACCGCAGACCCGATAGAAACGCAGGAGGTGTCTTCCATCTCGATTGTTTATCCGCGCGAAACAAAAAATAGTATAACCGCGCGAAAAAAAAAAAAAAAAACAAAAAAAAAACCCGCCCCGACGGATCCGTGTACACCGCACCTGGCGAACAAACCCCCGCGAGCAAACAGAGGGGCAACGCGAGCCGAGCGCTCTGTTTTTTTGTTTCCCCTTCCTTTTCCCACCTACGCGCGTCCCGGGGCGATCGTTGTTTACAGCGCGACACTCGAAAGCTCGCTCACGCGCGTTGCCGCTGCGCTGCGTTCGACCGATAACCGTTAGCGTTAACCGAGAGCGATGGGACGGCCCGGGGGAGCTCGAGAAAGGGGCGACTGCTCATCCGTTCTCGGGCGGCGACCCGGCGTCTCCCGCGGTCCCGTCGATTTCGCGGCCGGAACCAACAACAACATCGGCGGCACCCGCGATCCGTGTCCTTGCGGGTTTTCTGTATACCACCAGCTCACCACGTCGGCTTATTTTTCCGGGACACTGGCGGGGGGGGGGGGGGGGGAGCGGCGGGGCGGGGGGG